>APFE031077850.1:4020-34931 GCA_000404065.3 Pinus taeda | reverse complement strand
AAGATCGCTTATACCTCTGTAAGAATTCCCAGCAAAAACAAAAGATTCTTATGGAATTGCACACTTCTCCCTTAGGAGGGCACTCAGGATTTTTAAAAACTTACCACAGGGTTAAGAAGGATTTTTTTTGGGATGGCCTTAAATCAGATATTCAAAGTTTGTGGCAGAATGTTTGGTTTGCCAACAAAATAAAGTTGAAAAAATTAAGACACCGGGTCTATTACAACCTTTATCCATTCCAAGCCAACGTTGGGAGGAGGTTTCAATGGATTTATCACAGGTTTACCCAAGTTTGAGGGAAAGAGTGTCATCATGGTGGTAGTTGATAGACTTACCAAGTATGCACCTTTTGTGCATTATCACATCCATTTAAAGCTAGTACAGTTTTTAGTGCATTTATGGAAACAATTCAAAAGCTACATGGAAACCCAAAGATTATTGTAAGTGACAGAGATCCCATTTTCACTGGAAATTTTTGGACAGACTTATTTTCTTGTCTTGGTACTCAGTTAGCTCATAGCTCATCTTATCTTCCTCAATCTGATGGGCAAACTGAGATAGTAAACAAATGTTTGGAAGGATATCTTCATTGCTTTGTATCTGATAAACATACACAATGGGTCAAATGGTTGCCGCTGGCTGAATGGTGGTATAACACTTCCTTCCATATAGCAACAAAAAACCCCATTTATGGCACTTTATGGGTATCAACCACCATCCATCACATCATATTTAAGAGAAAATTCTAAGGTTCAGGCAGTGGAACATCACATCGAACATAACAACAAGTCCTCAAACTCTTAAAGGATAACCTCGTGTTGGCACAAAATAGAATGAAACAACAGGCAGATCAACATCGCAACCGAAAGAAAGTTTTTGAATGTAGGTGATTGTATTCCTACGGCTAACAACCATATAAGCAAATGTACCTCAAACAAGCTAAGAAGGATAATAAATTATCACCAAAGTATTATGGTCCGTACAAGGTGTTGCAAAGATTGGTACTATGGCATACAAATTGGAGCTTCCTGCAGCTTCTCGATTGCACCCAGTTTTCCATGTTTCATGTTTAAAGAAGGTTATAGGCGACAAGTTCCCAGTTCAAACAATATTGCCAGAACTTGACGAGGAAGGAAAAATTATACTGGAACCGGAAGAAGTCACATAAACAAGAACTCGACAGCTACGAAATCGTTCAATTTCAGAGTATCTTATCAAGTGGAAGAACTTATCTGCTGAAGATTCCACATGGGAGGATGAGAATTTTATGCAGAAGTATCCAGAACTACTCAAGTGTTGCAGACAACACTTTTTTGAAGGAGAGGGGCATGCTGGGTCCCTATAATACTATTGATTACCCCATTACTATTGTAGTTATACCCCTTATTAATATTGTTGTGCCCCTATTGCCCCCATATTGTTATTACTGTGCCCCATAGAATCCCTCTATTGTTATTTTTGTGGCTTTATATTATTATTGTTTGGTCGGCTAGATTATATTGTGACTCCTTAGACTCCTATATATAGAAAGGAGGTTTTGTCATTTGAATCATCTAAGAATTGTTCATTTATGTAATGTAAAGGAGGTTTCCCCCTCAAAGAGGTTGAATTCTAAGGCGTTGATCTATCTTTTCTTGAGCTGGTTTCATAACAGAAACCTCTGTTCAACAAAAGCTATTTTATTTCGAGAGAATTCTGCCACTATTAATGTGGGTTTCGCTTGATTTGTCATCATACTAGTGGCTTTGTAGAATACGTTGAGGATGCCATCCATAAAAATGGAGTCACTAATAGCCCCACTCATAAAAATGAGTACATCATCAACAAACAAGAGATGGGTCAACGATATATTTGAGGCAATATGATGCAGGCAGAAATAGCGGCTTAAGAAACCCCAACAATCACCTCGTGATTCAAATTTTTCTTATAACCTGACCTTTTCCTTTTAAACCGAAATGCCTTTGGAAAAAGCCCAAAACAATGAATTTTACCTTTTAAATTTGGAGTGCTCGTCGTATGCCATA
This sequence comes from Pinus taeda, assembly GCA_000404065.3. Classification (NCBI taxonomy): domain Eukaryota; kingdom Viridiplantae; phylum Streptophyta; class Pinopsida; order Pinales; family Pinaceae; genus Pinus; species Pinus taeda. The sequence goes on along the minus strand of APFE031077850.1, from coordinate 32,907 downwards.
GATCACGATCTAAGTGGACCAACGGTCCAGATTAAATCGCATATCGACAATCACCATTCCCCTAAAGTCTGATCACCGATCAAATCCTCTTGATCTCCACCGTTGATCTCTTTCCATGAAATTTACGGTTGATTCTTCTTCCCGATAAGTCAACTTGCATGACCCTTTATGACCGTCGATCTGGATCCATTTGATCTTACAGCTGTCAGAGATTTCAAGTGAGACACATGCATGGAGAATAACTGCCCGATGAAGTAGTTTTCTCTCTCCACTCTTGTGCTACGTGTCAAACAGTGAATGGGATCGGGTGACTACCCTTCAATATAGCTTACGGCTTTTGATCCACCCGAAATACCACTTACTATTGTAAGACCTCTTCCTCGATCCAACGACCATGATTGTTCATGATCCAATGGTCACGATTGAATTACATGATTGCAATTCATGAATCCACTTGGATAGGCTCCTTCCGCTTCAGAGTTGCAATGCAATTGAGGTCCACAGACCCGATAAAATTAAAAGCCTCCATTTATAATATTTCAAGTCTGGATTTTGAATCCAATCTATGTTTTTTGCCAATTCTTAGAGTAAATTGGATTTTCGCTTGCGGGACCGAAACCATGTAAACACACTTCACCGATCTGATATCAGTGATCCAACAGCTAGGATTAAAGGTGGGCATCAAACAAGAATATTTACATAAAATCCTTTGATGTCTATCAATCCTGTGATTTAGGCGTGAAACATAAAAAACAGAGGAATAATCACTCTCCCGAATACAAATAATATAGAAGCATAACAAGGGTTTTTGTAGGCTTGATAATGAATCACACTCACAAAATCATTTATTCACAATAAAAGAGTTACAAAGTCTTGGCCTTGGCCCGATTACACAATTAAAATACCTCTATTTCAAAACACAATCCACACACTATTCTAGCTTCCACTCCACTCAATCCTCTCTTCATTACATTCTTTCCCTTATTTTATCAATCAAATATCACTCAACTCTATGCCTAACAACTCAATCCCTATTTTTAATCAATCTAATAGTAAATCTCTAATTCCTAGCTCTACCACACACTTATGCTAACAACTTATCTTTGAACCTAAAATAAGACAATTTCTAACTATTACAATAATGAAATACTACTCATTTCTTGAGAGATTCAACCGTCTCAGTGAAACTGACTTTTGACCAATAAAGTCAATGAAATTCAACTCGTTTAGCCACAACATGTGAACAAAATTTCATGCTGGCTAAGTCCGGATGCTCCTGCATCAGACTCCCAGGGAAGAAAAGAATTGTCCTTCAAACTTTCAGGACTTACTCCATACTTTTGCAACTCTACTGTTGTCAATCAACTAGCATCCTCCACTAGTTTTCCTTTCCATTTGACTACATATTGGAAATAAGTTTGTCCTCCGGTTCTTTTGCATACTCTTTTCTCCAAAACAACTTCAACTTCTTTCTTAGCTGTCTTTGGCATTTGTTCTTCCCATTTCACAGTTTGAACTTCATCTCTTGTAGTTTCATCTTATAGCTCTATATCTGCCTCTTTGTATGGATACAAATATGCAACATTGAAGATACGTGATATTCCAATCCCTTCTAGAAACTCAATTTCATATGCATTAGCTGAAAACTTTCTTACAATTTTACATGGTCCTATCTTTTTCATTTTTGGTTTATTGTAAGTCGTAGCAGGAAATATTTCTTTTCTCAAATAGACCATCACTAAATCTCCCACTTGGAATTATTTCTCTCTTCTTTTCATATCTACCCCCTGTTTGTATGTGTCGTTGCTTTCCTGCAATCTACCTTTGACATCTTCTTGTAGTCTCTACATCTACTCTACAAACTCTTCAGCTTTTTCACTTCTTGTCTCCTGTTTACCCAAATTTCTGATCTCATACACACCTCTTGGATTCCTTCCAAAAACAATCTAAAATGGTCTCATTCCAGTACTTCGGTTTGGAGTATTATTATAAGCAAATTCAGCCTGAGCTAGTGCTAAAACCCACTGCTAAGGATTTTGATACACTAAACTTCTCAATATGTTTCCCAAGCTCCTGTTTACTACTTCGGTCTGTCCATCTGTTTGAGGATGGTATGTTGAACGGATACTAAGGTTAGCTCCCAATTTCTTCCAAAGAATTCTCCAAAAATTCCCTACAAACTTTGTATCTCTATCAAACAAAATACTTACAGGTAATCCCTGTAATCTTACAATTTCTAAAAAAACATAGATTAGTTATGTGTGTTGCATCACTAGTTTTCTTACAAGCAATGAAATGTTCCATATTGGAAAATCTATCTACTACAACATAAATGGAATCATTCCCTCTCTGCATTTTTGGTAATCCAAAATCCATGGTAATAGCATCCCATGGTCAGTTTGGTAATTGCAATGGTTGGTACAATCCTGTATTATGGCTTCTCCCTTTAGAATGTTGACATATCCTACACTTCTAAACAAATTTCTTAACATCATTCTGCATCTTTGGCCAATAGTAAAAAGAATTCACCTGAGCAAAAGTTTTATCTTGTCCAAAGTGACTAGATAATCCTCCACTATGTTTCTCCTTTATTATGTTTTCCCTCATAGAACATTTGGGAATACACAACTTGTTGCTTTTAAATAATAACCCTCCTTGGATAAGATAATCTAACCACTAACTTCTTTTATGAACTATTGGATTTTGAACTGATATATAGATATCTTTGAAATCTACATCATCTTTGTACATTTCAATCATTTCCTCAAATCCTACAAAACCCACTTTGAATTCTTGCACAATAAAACTTACCCTGCTCATTATCAACAACTTTATTTGACTTACCACTCTTGTGTTTTACCACAAAAGTAAAACTTTGCAAAAATTCTACCCACTTGGTATGTTTCTAGTTCAATTTCGGCTAGTTATTGATGAACTGTAAGGCATGATTATCTGAATACAATATGAATTCCTTTGGTAGAAAATAATGTCTCGATTTTTTCAGGGCTTGTACAATAGCATAAAACCTTTTATCATAAGAAGAATATTTATTCTTCGCTTCATTCAATTTCTCACTGAAGTATGCTATCAGTCTTTCTTCTTGACTTAGAACTATGCCAACTGCAACTCCACTAGCATCTGTTTCCACTTGAAATACTTTTTCAAAATCAGGTAAAGCTAAAATTGGTTCCTCTGTGATTTTCTTCTTCAACAATTTAAAATTTTTGTCTGCTGCTTATGTCCACTTGAACGGCTGATTGATCTCCTTAATTGTTTCAAGAATTGGTGCACAAATCTGACTAAAGCCTTTGATAAACTTTCCGTAAAAACTTGCAAGACCATGGAAGCTCCTTACCTCAAATATATTTCAGGGAATAGGCCAATTCCAAATTGCTTTTGCTTTCTCTGGATCCATTTTCAATCCTTCTTTAGAAACTACAAATCCCAAGCAAATCAATTCTTCCTTCATGAAACTACATTTCTTCAGATTTATCAGTAGTTTCTCTTTCTGCATAGTTCTTAGGACCAACTTAAGATGCTCTAGATGTCTTCTTTACTTTTACTAAAAACTAGAATATCATCAAGATAAAAAATAACAAACTTTCCTGCATATTCCTTCAAGACTTCATTCATTAATCTCATGAACATGCTAGGTGCATTAGTGAGTCCAAAAGGCATCACTAACCACTCATACAACCCACTGTTTGTTTTAAATGCAGTCTTCCATTCATTGCCTTCTCGAATTCTTATTTGATGATATCCACTCTTCAAATCTATTTTAGTAAAATATTTTTATCTGCTCAAGAAATCCATTAAATCATCCATGCATGACAAAGGAAATCTATACCTGATAGTGATCTTGTTTATGGCTCTGGAATCTATGCACATACAACATTCTCCTCCTTTCTTTGGACTGAGTACTATTGGTACAACAGATGGACTAAGACTTTCTCTGATTAGCCCCTTATCCATCAGCTCCTGCGCTTGTCTTCCAACTTCTGCGTTCTCTTGAGGAGTTAATTTATATGCTGCTTTGTTTGGCAAACTTGCTTCTGGTATTAGATCAATATGATGACTAATACTTCTAATCAGTGGCAATGCATTTGGAAACTCATCAACAACAATATCAGCAAAATCATTCAACAAAGTTTTGATTTCCTCAGGTAAATCGTCTAAGTTTGTGGAAGTCAAAATTACCTTTGATCTTCTCCCAATAACAAAATGTAACACCTTGTTTTTCACTACCTCCTGTAGCAGCTCTTTTCCACTCATCAGCATAACATTGTTCTCAAGTGCTCCCTTTTCAACTTCATCCTTCAATGGCAGCAATGTATGTTTAGTTCCATCCTTCTCCAGAGTATAAGTGTTTCTCCTCCCATCATGAATAGCTTTTCGATAAAATTGCCATGGTCTTCCCAGTAATACATGGCATACATCCATGGGAATTACATCACATAATATCACATCTTTACATGTACCAATTCTTATGTCAACCTTGCATTGTTCTGTCACAATAATCTGATGTCCCTTCTGTAACCATGACACTTTGTAAGGAATAGGGCGTATTGTCTTTACCAACCATAGCTTGTCCACCATCTCTATAGAAACAAGGTTATCAATGCTTCCACTGTCAATTATCACTTTACAACATTTACCTTTAGATTTGCATGTAGTTCTGAACAAACTCTTCCTCTGAGCTAGTTCTTTAATCCCCTTCTCTGTCTTAAGAAAAGTCCTTCTCAATAACAAGGATTCTCCTACTTCATGGGGTTCTTCCTTTTCCATAAGTTGAGGTGGTTATGGCTTTGCCTTAGCCACACTCACATTCCTCTGACTTGCTGGTTTATTATGAGGATAGTCCCATGACACATGTCCCCATTCTCCACTTGTATAACACTAAATATCTCTTCCTCGGCCTCTTCCTCTAGGTGAAAAATCTTCCTCTATTAAATTCTCCCCTCTATGGTGGTCTGCTACTTGAGATGCTTGCTTCATGTAAATGTTGTTGTCCCCTTGGTCTAGTAGTTCCTCTACCTCATACTGAGCTTCTTCCTCTATTCCTCTGATTCTATTTTCTCAACATCTTCTCTTCTGCCTTCAAACCTGCTTGATAGGCATCTTCAATAGTATTTAAACTCAACAAGCTGATCTCAATCCTGGATGTCATACCTTAAGCCATTGATATATCTAGCTACCTTCTCCATGTCATATTCTACATGTCCTGATCTAATACTCAATCTATAAAACTCTTTTGTGTATTCCTTAGCATACATTCCTTTTTGCCTTAAATTTTGCAATTGTTTGAAAAGATTTAAATGATAGTCTTTAGGCAAAAATTTAGCTTTGATTTTACTCACCATTTTGTCCCATTGCTTGATCTTAGACTTTCCTTTCCTCGTTCTGGATGTCTATAGCTCATCCCACTAGATAGCCGCATGACCCTTCAATTTGGTAACTAAAATTTCACCTTCTTTTTTTTCATGATCAGTTTCCTCTTCATAGTCAACATATTTGTCCAATGAATTGATGCAATCTATTAGATCTTCTGTATTGAGACTCCCTTCATACATAGGAATTTCCATCTTTTCTTTTCCTCCTACTTTCGCCAACATCTTTATAACTCTAGTAGTTTCATTTTCCTCCTCTTCTTCTTCCTCAGAATATTCTTCTTTAGTACTGTCAGCGCCTTCATCAGGTATTCTTCTCTGAGTAGTCTCAATTGTTTCCATTCTCATACGTAGAATTCGAATCTCCTCTAACAGAAATTGCTTCAAGTCTTCCTTGACCAATGCTAGCTCCTCCCCTTGGTGGCATTTTTCTGCAATCAACCTTAGCTTCTACTCTGATACCACAAATGATGCAGGTGGAAAAAGTGGCTTAAGAAACCCCAACAATCACCCCGCCATTCACCTTTTTCTTATAACCCGACCCTTTCCTTTTAAACCAAAATGCCTTTGGAAAAATGCTAAAACAATGAATTTTACCTTTTAAATTTGGAATGCTCATTGTACGTCGTAGATCAAGATCTAAACAGACCAACGATCCAGATTAAATCACATATCAGCAATTGCTATTCCCCCGAAGTCCAATCATCGATCAAATCCTCTCGATCTCCACTGTTGATCTCTTTCCATCACATTAATGGTTGATTCCTCTTCTCGATAAGTCAACTTGCACAACCCCTTATGACTGTCGATCTGGATCCATTTGATCTAACAACTGTTAGAGATTTTGGGTGAGACACATGCACAGAGAATAACCGCCCGATAAAGCGATTTTCTCTCTCCACTCTTGTGCTATGTGTCGAACGGTGAATGGGATCGAGCGACTACCCTTTAATACAACTTATGGCTTTTGATCCGCCCGAAATACCACTTACTGTTGTGAGACCGCTTCCGGAATCCAATGGCCATGATTGTTTGTGATCCAACAGTCATGATTGAATCGCACGATTGCAAGTCATGAGTCCACTTGGACAGGCTCCTTCCGCTTCAGAGTTGTGATGCAATTGAGGTCCATAGTCCTGATAAAGTTAAAAGCCTCCATTTATAATATTTCAAGTCTGGATCTTAGTTTTGATCTATGTTTTTTGCCGATTCTTAGTGTAATTTGGATTTTCTCTTGTGGGATTGAAACCATGTAAACACACTTTGCTGATCCGATATCAGTAATCCAATGGTTGGGATTAAAGGTGGGCATTAAACAAGAATATTTATATAAAAGCCTCTGACTTCTATCTATCCTATGATTTAGGCATGAAAGATAAAAAACAAAGGAATAATCACTCTCCCGAATACAAATAATCTGGAAGCATAACAAGGGTTTCTGCGGGCTTGATAATGAATCACACACACAACATCATTTATTCACAATAAAATAGTTACAGAGTCTCGGCCTTGGCCTGATTACACAAATAAAAGACCTCTATTTCAAAACACAATCCACACACTATTCTCGCTTCCACTCCACTCAATCCTCTCTTCATTACATTTTGTTTCCCTTCTTTTATCAATCTAATATCACTCAACTCTATGACTAACAACTCAGTCCCTATTTTTAATCAATCTAATAGTAAATCTCTAATTCCTAGCTCTACCACACACTTATGCTAACAAATTATCTTTGAACCTAAAATAAGACAATTTCTGACTATTGCAATAATGAAATACACCTCATTTCTTGAGAGATCCAACCCTCTCAGTAAAAATGACTTTTGACCAATCAGGTCAATGAAATTCAACTCGTTTAGCCACAATAGATGAACAAAATTTCACATTGCTGGCTAAGTCCGGATGCTCCTACATCACAATCTTAACCCCTTTGAATAGCCCTCTATTATTTTCCTCATAATCAACCTACTCAATCCTTCCATCACCAATAAATAGAGTAGAGGAGATAATGGGAACCCTTTCCTGAGACCACATTCTGGATGAAAGAAATTGGTGGATGAGCCATTGTTTAGAATACTGTATGAAACAAATAAAACACAACACATTATCTAGTTTATAAAATTATTATGAAATCCTACATGAGTCAACAACATTCGTAGGTACAACCAACTTGTTCTATCATATGCTTTGGATAAATAATTTTTCATAATCATTCCCCTTAGCTTCTTAACTTTAATGGAATGGAGTCCCATCTAAGCTATTCCTATGGCTTCATGAATCTGTATGTTTTCCAAGAAAGAAAATTGTTCCATAAATATATTCTGAGATAAAATGGGCTTGATTCTATTTTCTATGATTTTAGAGATGATCTTGTAAGTGAAATTACATAATGATATAGTTTGAAAGTCATTATAACTAATGGGCATATCAGTCTTATGGATTAATGCAATAAAGGTAGCATTGAAAGCCTCATACATTTTCCCTTCCATCCTGCAATCTTCAATCATTCTAAGGATTTCATTACCAATAAGTTCAAAAAAAGTGAGATAAAATTCAATTGACCAACTGTCGAGACCATGAATATTGTCCCTCAAGAACCATTTCAGAACAACTTCCAACTTTTCCATTGATGCAAGTGAGAAAAAATTATCAATTTCCTCTTCATTTACAAAATGAGGGAAAACGTTGGCCTCCTTGATCACTTCCAACTAGGATGCCACTTGCTGAGATTTAAATAGTTTGGTAAAATTTTGGATACCTTGATTTGTGAGGCTGCTAAAAGACTACACTACATTTCCTTCCTCATCCTAAAGAGACCAAATCTTGTTAACAGATTTATGCCCCCTCACAAATTACTGTAAAAATCTTGTGTTGTCATAGCTAATAATGTTATGCTTTTGAGCCTCCAAGTCTCTTCTTTCTCCTTTAGGAGCTTGATATTTTCAGCCTCCAATTGAATGACATGATGCTTTGTTTCCAGAGAAGAATATCCTCCATTGACTAGATCTTCAAGCCTATTTAATTCTTCTTCAATGTTGTAGAGTCCTTCATCATCCCTTTTTCTTTTGTTCTTATCCCATTCAATCGATCTCATTTTGATACATTGTAGGTTTTGCATAAATTGCTCAGCAATTGAGATGTGTTAGGATCGAGACCTTATTATCCATTGTTTTTAAACCATCTTCTGATATCCCTCATCACCTAACCAGGTTGTGTTGAATTGGAAAGGCGCATGAGGTTTTGTTGGCAACCCAACAATATCTAAAAATATATGAGACTGATCAGAGATTCTCCCTGATCCAACTCACTACCTTATCAAATTAATATTATCTAGCATGTATTCCTTGATAATAAATATATCTAATCTTTTGGCCAACATGGTAGAGCCAGTCCTGTGATTCCTCCATGTAGGCTGAATGTGCACAGATTCTAGATCAATGAGATTATAGGATTCCATAATCTTCTCGAAAAAATATGTAAGAGAATCTGCTTGTGCATTATTACCCCATGACTCAGATAGTCCCAAAGAAATACTTCAAGTCTTGCCCCATAATGATATTATCCTCGTCCATGTATGAAGCATTCATAATAGTCTCCAAGAATTTTGTTTTGTTTTGACATGGACCATATACATTTAGTATCTGTTTTTTGATGCCTAATTCCTCATAAAATACTTCTATTCCAATCACACCTTCCTGACACCATACATTAAGTAATTTCATTGTTTTTCCATTAATACTCAGTGCCAAACCACCCAATCTTCCTTTAACATATAGAGCATGAAAATACCAACATGGAACCATAGCTTCAACAACGAGAATGACATACTCATAGAGCCCTAAAGTCTCTTGTAGAAAAATCACATCAAACTTCTCAGATGTAAATAATCTTCTAAGAGATAATTTTTTAGCAGGGCTAGCTAACCCTCGGCTATTAAAAGGTATCCATTTCATCGGGTTACAATGACGGGTTGTTATTTTTTCTAAGAACCCTATCAATGGACACCTAATAACCTTCAGCTACATCCACATTGGCCTTATGAATGGTGTTATCACTAAGAATTTTTGTCTAGAAGCTATCAGAAGAAGGAAAAGGCTGAGGTAACCACAAACCAATATTTTAAGTATATGCTCTAGCCAACCTATGACTCAGAGAGGGATCTCTCTTTATAATTTAGCTTTGTTTTTTTGGGATTTTAGGCTAGTTCTCAATGTTCAGGGGGTTTTAGATTTGTATTAGAAGTTGGATGGTGGAATCATTAAACAGATGGATAGAATGTTGTCTCTAGCTATTGGTCTATGGAGTCAAAGAAGGGCAGCAGAACTGGGATTAAATCATTAAAGGGAGTGTTCAATGGGAAAGCTAGCAGAGTGAAACACAGGTTTTTGGGTCGAATGGGTGAAATGATCTTAACCAAGGTGAGAGAACACTTAAGAATCCTCAAACTGGGATTAAAAGGAGGAACAGAGGATGATCATGAGCAAAGGGCAATTAAGAATCATTTACTATAGACCAGAGGGAAACTACTTGAACTAAGGAGCAATCAAGAATTCCTTCACTTAGATAATTTAGCAAAAAACATAAAAAATGCATAATAGTCAAAAAAGAGTGCAGGGAAGCAAATTATGAGATATCATTCCATATTATAGCATTTATATTTCAGATCCATTTAAGATGATGGAAAAACTTTAAAGAAAAGTGACAACACAAAAGAAGATACTTGTTTGTATTTCGCACTACACATGAATCCAATGAAATGTCTTTGCTTTATTCAATAATCCAGCTTGTTGGTCCAACAGTGATACAATAGCTTACAATCTTTGATCAAGAAACTATAGGAATGTCTAAGAATACACCCTACATACTTCGAATTGTGAATTATTTATACGAAAAATATTACAAAATATCTCAAAACAACTTGAGATTTAATCTAGGAAATACAAATATCTTCTTGCAAGAAGATAGAGACAGCTAATGAACTGTTTCATGATGTCCCTTTTATTATGGTTGTGCTGGCCTTTAAAGTGTTAGCCTTTTAATTTGGCTTGCAGTTATGGAGTTTCATGCTGGAGTCTTTTTTACTTTCATCTTTCAACTGATACTCTTTAACCCTGATACTCTTTGACCTTGTTGTATTGTTTTACCTGGATGTTTTGTTTTTACTATGTAGTAAATTTCTGTTGTAAATTTATCATGGTAAATCTTTCATTTTCTCCCACCATTATACATCTGGTAATTTCACATTCACCATTCTCCTATAGATTTCATCAGCCTCAGTATACTTTGCAAAATTGGGCTTGTTGAGAAACAAATGTTTGACCTCATGTTCCAGAAAAAACAAGTTTTCAAATGTGTCATATAACACTTTGCCTGCTGGCAGGGCTTTTATGGATGAAGAACTGGCTTGTTCCTTAACCAATTTTCTGAGTCTATCACCATAGTCCAACTATGCCATGATCTTGTCGTTGATAACCATAGGACTCTGCAGACCTTTCTCCCTCAAAATGTGGAATTTAGCCATGAACCTATCAATGGCTACTTGCATATTGTGGAACTTTTCCTAAAAATTAAGAATAAGGTTCCTTTTGGAAAGGACCTTCCTTATTTCTGAAATGGTAGCAGTCTTATCTTCTATATTTAGCTCATGGAGCTCATACCTATCATTGCTATTGAGGATGTGGATGAGTCTATTTGCATCCTTTGGCTTATCTCCCAACTCCTCTTTCAATTTCTTGATAGCCTCTATAACTATCTTTACCAACTTTGTTTGTTCAAAAATAACTTGGATTGATGGCCAAATATCATTGAAAAATTCAATGATATTGGTCCGCAACATTTCCTTGATTTGTCCAAGTGGTTTCTCCAGTGTTAAATCCTTCTCTAGGATTTTGATTCTCTCGCTCATTCTCTAGGCCTTTTGTGCTTCCTCTTTCTGCTTTAGCTAGGCAAGTTTGTAGTCTATTTCCAAACTTCTAACCCTTTCTTTTAACTTTTTCATTTCAGTAGGCTGGATAGACATCTCTTACATGGCTTTGACTAGTTATGCTGCTTTCTCTCCTAATGTACCTGTTGCTGATGTAGACTCTATGGTTGTTGGCAAGGCTATTGAAGTGGAGTTGTAGGTGCCAAAGTTGTTGCTAATGTGGATGGCACTACTGTGGATACTGTGGGGATAACATTTGTTGAAGAAGTGGCCACATCTACCTGTTTTAACTGGATCAAGGCATCCAATTCCATAAACTCCTCATGTCTGGTTTGATTCTCTATGACTTCTAGAGTTTTAGGATGTTGCAATTGGGGTATTTTCAATTTCCTCTTAAGTGCAACAATATCATCATTTTTCTTCTAAATAAGCTACTCTGTAGCTTTTATATCCTTGGGATCATGTCCCAATTAAATCACTAAGTCCTCTAAGGACTTGATCCTTGTATCATTGGCCTATGAGGAGGCCTTTTCTAATTGGAATTGAGCTGAGATGTTGTTCAGAGAGTTCTGTAGCTGATGGGAAGCTATGGCTTTACCTATCAGGGTGGAGTATATCATCTCTCCAGCCTGTTTATGTAGTTCAATCTGGTCTATGTGATGAATATCCCTTGCTAACACTTCAAAATCTACCCTTTTAAAATTTGATGTTGTCTTTGGCTGCTGGGCTATTGGCTTAACAAAGGTCATCTGCGGCTTCCCCTCTTTAATGTCAAAGGATGACATTAGCCTTGTTTGATTGGTGGGAGTCAGCTTCAAGTATTGTGCATAGGTTTTGGCCTTAAGCCTCTCATTTCTAGCTTTCATTTCTTTATATCTTTCCTTGATGTCTTGGTCTTTTTCACCGGGCATTCTAAAGGAAGATACTTCAACACTAAGCTACAATTCCAACATCCGAGTTTGTGATGTGGAAGGCTCTTGCATGCCTCCAGATGGAGTGGCAGGCCTACTTATTTCTTCTCCTGTATTTGTGACCTCAGCTGAGTCTTCAGTATACTCTTGCTCAGAGGTTGGATTTAGCCTTTTCCTCTTGTTTGATTCCTGTTGCAAATCAGAGGTGGCCATTCCTGAAGTGGAAGCCCCTTCTCTGTTTCTTTTTGGGATCTTATCCTCATTCTAAGGAGTCTGCATGACTGGAGGGGTACTCATGGTTCTTTCTGGTCTTCTGGTACATGTAGAAAAGAGTTGTCATCAAGCTGCTTTTCTAAATCAATTAGAGCATTCTCTACGTCTACTCTGGTGTTGTCTTGGTATACTAGGGTACCCTCCACCCATTCTATTTGATTTTCATATTTTCTATTTCAGGTATTGGATGGTGGATAAAAGGTCCTAGCTTCACCTTTTGTCTCTTCTTTGTGATGAATTCCAAAGGATCATATCTACAAACAAAACTTCTTTGGAACTTCATATTCTGTAATATCAAATTTGCCTCTTTTCCAACCTCTCTAGAGTTGCATATGAAGGGGCCTAGTTGGTCTTCTGTTTTGAAATAAACCTTCATCTTGGCATTGACGAAGTTGACTTCATCTATATTGATGATTTGTCTATAATATTCTATGGCAAACAACCTCATGGGGAGGTATCTTGGCAACTTATATGGTGTAAGTATGCAACCATAAATCCTTATTTTTGTATGGTTATGGTAAAGGTACGAGTCACCAACTTTGGTCTGCTTAGAAAATTGAATGACTCCCTTTATTTCTGGACTGATTCTAGGAGGAGGGCTTCTAGTCAACATTGCCATGACTGGATGTACAAATAAATTGATGAAATCAGAGTAAGATTATGGAGACTAGTATTGGTGGATCAATGGGGTCCAAAAAACGACTAACCTGGGCTGACCCTTAGTGTCAAGCTTTTGAAGGGTGAATGGGAACTTCTCTTATTGATAATATAAGAACATATGGTATAAAATTGAGGATTACATAGAAACCCTTTCATTGTTCATTCTAAGGAATTTCTCATGCATATTATCAGTGATAAATTGGGCATAGTCATAAATGACAGCAGGAGGCTACCTTGGAGTGTATATGGACATGAAGGCAAGGATTATTTGATCAATGTACTCATTGGTGGAGCAACCCAAAACATAAGATATCATGGCCACAATATTCTGGCCCCATGGATAGAAAATGAATGGTACATATGGAGGGGAGTCCTTAGGGATGTGTTTCTCTTCTCTGATGAAGGTTTGTAATAGTTGGGCCAACTTTGCAGAGCTAAGTTTGGGATACAAGTCCAACAAGTCTCCAATGGAGAGTGGGGTTAGGCTTGGTCTTGGTTGGATCTGCACAATTTCTTTTATAGACTCAACAGTGATGGTGAAAAGGACCTTCTAGTCATGAGACATGATAGTTTTGTGACTAGGGACATAGCAAGCATAGCACATATGCACAATTTCAGGAAAAATGTGGACTTGGGGGAACTGGTACTTGGGAAAATTTGACTCCTAAAGGCCAATCTCATTAACATAGTTTAGGAACTTGTCCCTACTTTGGCAATGTACTTTGAGCAGGGGTTCTAGGACAGTGGTATCTTTTTCGAAATCTTTATTTGCTAAAGGAAGGTGGTCTAGGTCTAAATGAGATGTAGTGATGGGCCTTACATCCATTGCAATTGGGGTAGCCATACTCAGTTCTTATGGATTTGAGTGTGTGGGGTGATTCAAAGTTTTAGGGTAATGGAGGTTTTATAGTTGTTTATGGCTCACAGCGTTAAAATTTAAGTAAATTTGATCTTTTTACTTAACTAACAATGTCACGAGGGTGAATTGACTCTGAATTTTAACAATGGGGCTGCAATTCCACAGTTAAATAAATGGAATTTGGGTGAAATTGATTGTAAATGGTGGTTGAAGGTGGTTGTAGAGGTTCTTACGGTACTGGTATAGACTGATGAATGAGCTAGACTGTTTGCAACGTTTGTGGAGCAATGGCAGAGGTTTATGAGAAATTAGGCTGCTTGCAGTGGTCACAATGACTTTCTAAGTTCTCAAAGGCAAAATGTGTGAAAAGAGTGAAAAGAGGGATAATTAGGCTTTTATAGGAAAAATGGTTAATTTTGGTGGGTTCACAAATTGATGAACAACAATGGTTTTTGGTTGAAAGGGGGAAGTGGTTTGGGAGGTCCATCGCACTGCTTTTTTGGTGTGGGTGATATTTGGGAGGGGTTGCCCTATTCCATTTAGCATTTGCCATGTAACGTTGGGAGCTGAGAGGAAATCCACCTTATCGGGCGGGTAAAGGGTGGACATTGGGTTGGCCCAATATGGATGTGAGCTCTTGGATTTGGAGGAGGGACGATCAATGGTGATCAAGATATGGGAGTTGTGCGGGGGTGAATGATGGGATTTGGTGGGGGGCCCAGGGATTTAATTGAAGTGGTTTCGGGATTAGTTTAAGGACTAATCCAAGTTTAGTGTATCGGGATAGACTATAATGGGGGATTAGGGATTGACGACGGTTTTTTAATTTTTTTGCAGGATAAGGGGTAGTAACATAGTTTATAGATAAACTAAGGGGTGGGGTTAATTTATATTAGGGAGTTAAATATATACGGGACAATGGGTTTTTCGAGATTTTTAATATTTAATTAAAAAGTTAATATGAATTGAAATAAGCTGAAGGAGTATGGATTAGGTATATGAAATGTTATGCACGTTTCATACCTTTAGTACTTTAGGATAAGTGTACTTAGTGGGTTTTTGTACATAAAACATGTTTATAAAGGGGTTTCCTAGGCAAAAGAACTTAACCTTAGGAAAGCGGGTTTTGTGAGGGGGATGAATGAATTATGATGAAATTTAATACCTTTCCTTCTTAAGTCATCAAGAAGAGGGTCCGATCCCACCAGAAGTCAAAGAAATGCTTTGAGCCTTTTTGACTTAAAAACTATAGGTATTAATATTTTTATTATGGAAGGGAAGTTGGTGAGTGTCATGAGGGTTAAACTGAATGAGGGGATGCTAAATAAACCAAATTGTGAACCATTGATTTTTTTTTTGGTTTACCACTTATACATATTTAAATGATGCATTTGGAACAATGACATAAGTTCTTTTTGTATCGATTACATGAAATTTCTGCAACCTTTCTACTAATTACCCACTTACTCATCCTACCATTTTTCTTCACTTTATTTGGGTGCATTGAGGCTAGAAAACCCTTATCAATATTTTTCTTTTCTTTAAAATATAAGCTATATAATTCTAACCTTATATCCTCCAAGGGCTCAGATTAAACAGATGAGGTCCTTTTATTCACTCTACCTATCTAATGATCTACCAAGATTATAGTATTTGGTTAGACTTATTCTCTACCTATAAATAGTAGTGGCATTTTGACTTGCACACTTTCATGGTCTCTTTTTGTCTTTTGGGGTTCATATATTTCATTTTTTGTTTTGACCTTTTAATTCTTTTTGTCCTTTGATTATTATTTTAGGGCATACCCTCTCTACATTTTTTAATTTTTTAATATGGAAAACATTTGTAGAAATCAAAGGTATGTACAATATTACAAGGCTTAACCTTAGTCAATCAAAATTATGACTCCTATTGGTATAGGATCCTAACAAATGGCTTTAGACAAGTCTGGTTTCCTACCCTGACTCAATTTAACCAGCATAGGATGTGACAAAATATTAATACCCCTTACTAGGCTTGTGGCTTGATTGGAAAGTGGGCGAAGATTATATCTGTGATTGGCATATGACTCCAAGTAGGATTCCATAATAAAGGAATTAGAAACTATAGAAATATCCAAGACAAATGGTGCAGGTTTTGGCTAGCTATCAGGAGCTGAAACCAATGGGAATGATGCAACAGATAAAGGATATGCCATGAAGGTCGTCGGATTCACCATGACATTTACATAAAAAAGTTGGATAATTCTAGATGGTTGTAATGGACCTGAACCAGTAGTCACATGCTCCATATTTTGATCCAATTTTTTGTTTTTACTATCCTCCTCTTAAGTAGGGACCTGTGCACTGGGATTTGTGGTGCCTGTTAGTGTCGGTATCTTCATCCCTCCATCAGTGATCAAGTTTCTCTTTTTGCATGCATATTAGGTGTCCCATCTGATCAGCTGCATTCCTTTAGGTCATGGATCAACTGATGGTAGTGGTTCATTGTAAATTTCCCTCATGGCATTCACCTACTGGCCTATTTTCACATGTTTTAGGCCATTTACTGTCATTTTGTTTCATTTCATTTACAAAAGTCAGTTTTAGGGTTTTAGTCTCACTAGATCTAGGGTTTTCCATCATGGTCATCCAAAATTCAATAAAAGGTCAACAGGAAAATGAGGAGGATTTATAAGTTCATAGAATCATAAATTTGCTGATGATATGCTCAATGAATGGTTTTTACCTCAAAACTCTGTTTTGAGGTGAAAACAGAGTTTTTTCCTCAAAACTCTGGTTTGAGGTGAAAACAGAGTTTTTTTTTTTTTATTATTATTATTATTATTATTTTATGCACAAATTTTATGTAATTTAAAGTGTTTTCTATATGTAATAAGTTCCAACTGCTGCCCTTGGTCACCTTGCCAACTCCAGCCACTGTAAAAAACAAAAGCATCAATGCATCAGTTCATCAATTGATCATGAAAAGTCACACTTCAAATGAAAAACAAAGTTTTTAAGAAAACGTGACTTATAATTTATGAAATTTGTTTTGCAATGAAGAAAAATTAAAAGGCGTCCATATATAAAGTAAAATTATGATAGTCATATATTTCATTGTGCAAAACACCCTTGAAGAGCTAAAATTGCGATTTGGAGGCAAATTGAGCAAAAGAAGGTGAAAACCTTGTTTTTCTAGCAAATTTTCTTGGCGCTGCACATCAAAGGCTTGGCGTTGCGCATCAGCAGGTTTCAGCCAGTGTAAAATTACAAGGGTGTTGTGCATTAGGAGGGCACTGCGCATTGGGCCCAGTGCGTTGCGCATCAGTCAAGAAAGTACCAAAACCATTCCAAATTTCCCAAAACTCTCAAAAATGCTGCATTTCTCTCCTACAAGTAAGTTCTCATTGGTCTTGAGCTGAATTTGTTCTTCTACATGTTTTTCTCATAATTTTTGCATCTTGAAAATCAAACCCTAGCTTGTCTTCATAAATTTCCATTTCATTGTAAAACTTTCACTCCATAACCAAAACCAACATCATTTTTCCATTTTCTATATTTCATTGCCCTAAATTAATCCATTAATTTCATTTTCCATATCCCACTCCCCTAATAAAACTCATTCCCTTCATCAAACCCTAAGTCCCTTCACAAAACCCTAATTTCCCGAAACCTCTCCCTTCATTCCCCAACTCCATTTCACATTTGTAAAATCTCTTCATACTTATCTCCCTTGTCCTCCCCCATTATCATTTTCCACCATATCATCATCACATCACTTCCCTAATACAAGCACCATGACAAGAAGTAGTGAATTAAGTTATGAAGAAGAAACACTTAGTGACAGCTCAAGGGAAAGAGATGTACAGCCTAGGAGACCTCACCAGGTGGAAACTTTATTAGAGAGGAACCTATTAGTATGACTGAAATTCTTGCTTGCTCTGTTGCTACCACATGTTTTAGATAGAAGTCTTCTTTGAGTTTTGTGAGATGGTTGAGAGGGTTAGATACCATCATGAGTTAGCAAGGCAATTTGTGATAAACATGGAGAATAATGTGGTGCACCTTGTTGGGATCAACTTCATTCTTTCACCAACTATTATTGCAGAAGCTACTAGAATTCCAGATGTAAGGGAAAAGTGGAACAAAAGGCAGAATATTAGCAAGCAACATTATGAACCATATATCAAGGCCAAATATCATGGTAAACTGAGCAGGGTGTTTCATTTCAAGTTCTTAGAGAACCAAGATGTTCCACTCATGAAACTTATTATCAAATACTTCACACGTGAGGGTAGGTTCTCCAAACTTTATGCCTATCATATCAGATTACTTATGCACTTCACCAGGGTCAGAACGATGAGTATTCCATATTTCATATGTAAAAACATAGAGAGGATGACTGTGATTGCAAAAATAAAACCATACCCACAACAACTCAACAATATTGATCACTTTGTTGTCATCAAAATTGTTGTTTTGCATTAGCTCACTCATTTGGGAGTGTCATGGGAAACTTTCATTGCCCATGAAAGCTGCAATGGGCCTCAAATATTTGTAGATCTTCAAGAGGAAGGTGAACCTTCTGGGCAACAAAAAGAGCCTGAAAGAAAAATTGAAGAGGCTCATATTCCTGTGTTTGTAAGTTATGAAGGAGGCACTAGGATGCTTTTTGTAGCTACCAAACGAGTACTATCTCCACCAGGGGTGGAAGGGGTCTCTTTTTATTCATAGGACCACAGACAAATGCTATCTTCACCAGGGGTGAAAGGGGCTTTGCCTTCTTCTTCAGCCGAATAGGTATAGGAAAAACACAAAGGAAAGCGACAGGTGCATGAAGAAGGCCCTACTGAAGGGCAAGATAGGGATTTTGTTTTGGTTCAGAAAGATGACACTAATTTGGGCTCTCAAAGCTCAAGACTCAAGGATATGATCATCAAAGAGAAGGAGGCTGAAATCAAAACCTTATCACTTGACCTTAAGAAGGCTAAATGTATCATTAACTTTCTTGAGCAAGAGAACAAGCAACTGGAGGACAAACAAGCAATTATGGAGTTGCAAACAATTAGAGAAAATAGGCAAGTGGCAAAAAGAAGGAAAATCAAGATGACATCACTTAAGCAAGAAATTGAGGTTCACCGAGAATCATGGTTGGAAAGAGCAAATATCCACCTTGAGAAGATGCTTTATAAGGCTAACAAAGAGAAGAAATTGTTGCACCACATGGCTTATCATTACTTAGCTCGGAATAAAATTTACAAGACAAGGATAAACAACCTAGAAGCTAAGTTAAAGAGAGCCTTAAGAGCCAAAAAGGAACAAGATAAAATTAAAATTTTGGCTGAAGCTTCATTGGCTCATTAAATCAATTAGTAAGCTTTCCTCTTGCCAAATTTCAAGATATTTTCGAAAATTTTTGTCATTTCACAATTTTATAATGCAAAACACAAGAATTTTTAGCTCATGCGTAGTGCCACCGGCGATGCGCATTGAGTTGGCTACGAATTTTGCAAAAAGGCTTACATTTTTTATTCCTCATGGAAGAATAATGAAACCTAGAAAGTTTCATAATATTTGGAGGAGATTTGGGTCACCTAAAGGGCTAAAAACACCTAAAAAATGCCATCTCTGCTACTTTTTGGACCCACAGGAACCAGTCTTGGGAGAAATTACATTTGAAGGGGAAAATGGACTCCAAATCCAAAAAATCCTGTTGTCCTAGAAAGTAGATAGATAGAGATTTCTAGCAAGCTATCTTGGGCCTGATTTGGTGAAGTGGAAGGCCTCCAAACTCAGTCTTGAAGTGGAGCTGGCATGAGGCTCAAGGCGCTGTGCATCAGGCAAAATTTTGCCAATTTTGCCTAAAAACTCAGAATTTCACCTAGTTTATTGTCAGTTTGACTTTTTCTTCTCTCTTTGGTAAATTAATGATGTAATATGATGTAACATGATGTACTAAGATGTAAATATGATGAAAAATGACTTGAGGAGGTAGATACATCAGTTAGAGTTGGTTTGAGGATAAATGAATTAGTTTCCATAGTTTTAGAGGCAAGC
This sequence comes from Pinus taeda, assembly GCA_000404065.3. Classification (NCBI taxonomy): domain Eukaryota; kingdom Viridiplantae; phylum Streptophyta; class Pinopsida; order Pinales; family Pinaceae; genus Pinus; species Pinus taeda. The sequence continues at coordinate 12,853 of APFE031077850.1, read as the reverse complement.
TGTTCCACTGCCTATTTTTCATTTCCTAGTTTAGATGTTGTTGAAACAGCTCCTTGACTCATGGATTCGACCCCTGATGGCTAGCATAGGTAGTTTAATGCCTATATCTTTTACTTTCTTAGTCATTTGTCAAGGTTGGACTCTTGTGGATGCTTTGAGCTTTATCCTAAATCACTTTTGCAGTTTGGTAAGGAAATGAACGGGGGTTTTGCAGCATTTTATGGGATTCTTGTGGTAATGTGTATTAGCATTGTTTTCTCCTCTGTTATTTAGTTTCTCTTATGTGTATATGTGCCATCATCTATATTTTTCTGCATAACTAAATGAATCAAGATTAATAGGTGGAATCCATTGATGTTCAATGCTCTGCCTTGGGGTTTCATTTAGTTTTAAATGTTTTATGCTATTTGAAGAGGACTCATGAAAATTGCATGCCCTCTCCGAGACCTCACTAGTCTTTAGACTCACCATCTCATTCTATTCAAAGTGCTAAAACACTTGCCTACCTCGCCACACAGAAACCTCTGCAAATCTGAGTTGATTTCTCGGACCCAAACTTGCCTTCCTCATTTGATCCAGCAACCAGCCATTAAAATCAATAAAATCCTCTAAGAAAATATACCTAGCCTAGAATCAGCATTAACTTTCAGTCATCTCAAGCCTTAGTTTCCATATTCTCTTTGAGATTGACAAGGAGAGAGCCCTCTCCCAACCTGGTAGGGCTAGCTACCAAGTTAAGTGCGGTTTGATGTTACCCCAGACCTACCTTTCTTCAGCCTGAGGTAGATTTAGGCACTAACAGTGCCTTCCTTTCTAACCTCCCTGAACTCCTCCTTCTTTTCTTTGTCCAATAATTGATATTCCTTATATAAATCCCTGATTACGTGACATCTTATGCAACGAAAAGGAACCCCCTCATAGTACAACTTATGCATTGTAGAGTACCCCTACCACTAGAGTAGCAAACCCTCTACTAAACCTTCCCTCATATCTAGATGGACTAGTATCCCAACATAGGACATATTGGCTATCTCAGTAAATTATTTTTCATAATCTATGAAGGTCCCAATATTATCCCCAATTCTTTTAAAACATCCTCAGACCAAAATTGTAGTGGTAAACCTGGAACCCTGACCCCGATCGAGTATGTTCCCAACTATTTACAATCAGGGTCAAATAATGGTGACCATCTCTTCAACGTGATAGGATCCCTTTCAATGTGCCATAATTTTGATAGCACCAATTGTGCATGTTTCATTGAAGAGAAGCGAAGGGAAAACCATCCTCAAGTCATGGTCACCACCAAAGGCAAGTTGTCCAACACTTAACTCCATACCTCCACCACCCACTTCTTGAGTCTATCTGAAGATTATTTTCAACCTCGAACCCTACCCACTAGGACCCGATTAGTTGTACCCATAACATCACTCATTTTTATGCCCTCTACAAGAACCAGTTGCCTTCCTCTTTCCTTCACTTTGGCAGCTATGGATTCCCCCCCCCCCACTTTAACGAAGCTTCACCTACCTCCCCATCCTTTGATAGATGAACTTCTACCCACTTTTCCTTATCCTTTGTTTGCCTAAGATTAGAGACATGGGTTAATGGACCAGCGAAGCATCCAGATGATTGTAACAATGAAGAAAACCCTATGCTAGTATGCGTATCTGCGCCAATCGCCCTGGAAGTTTTCACAAGCCCACCACAAGATGTTGTGGCCCTCTTGGCACCTTTACTGAACTTTGATACATCATCCCTTTCTTGCATTATGCTAGGGTTTATGCATGAATTCATAAACAAAAAATAGGATGGTGAAAAAATAGGTACTTCCAACTGATTCTGCCCCAAATCCCACGCCAGATGCCTCGAAATATCTGCACCGAACAACCCCACACACAACTCACCAGATCCTAAAAATATAGATTCAACTGCCAGTGCTGATGAGTTTCCAAAACCCTCCTCCCAAGATGACCTAGAGGAGTTCATCAGCTGCTCCAGTACTATAACACCCTCCTCCCACATCCACCCAAGTAATCCAGACAACCGGGGTAAACATGAGATGAGAGGCTACTATGATAAGATTTAACCTCCTAGATGACCTGAAGGAAGTGGAATCAATGGAACATCACACACAGTCATCCAACATCATCCACAAAACCTCCAAGAGACAAGTCAGCCACTCAGATAGCCTATCACTGGGTCCTACTGCTGTTTGAGAAACTTAGGGTGGAGTAATGCTCCCCACACACTACCTAGGTGAGTTATAACGCTCCCCAGACACTAGCCAGGCAAGTTAGTCTCTAAACTATGCTCTATTTGCTAGCATGCCAGGACTCGAAAGACCTTTTTAGGCTAGATCGCAGGACACTACCTAGAATGGAATGATCACTTAAAATTGGTAAGAATACAAGGAAACAAGGATGGAAAAAAAATAAGCTTAACAAGACCATAACCAAACCCCTACTAGCCATGATAGGTATTTCGTCAAACATATCCTCAACATATAACCTATAGGTGTAAACAATAGAATTAAGCATATGGATCTCATACTTATTTGAGAATTATCATGAACCATTGTTTCCTCATGTCATTTGTTTCCTTTTCATCTATTAGATCATAGATACATTATCCATTCAAATACAAGTAAAAACATCTTGAGAGCCATACATAGATGTTATCACAAAATATACATATAACCAACATAATAGGAACATAAATACAATGGACATATGAGCCATAAAAATCCATATACACATTAGTACATTTCACATGAAAATCAAGGGAATGAATTTCTCATTAATAAATGCAATGAACCAACCGGTGATGGGACTACCACATTCCACCCAACCATAGATTGGCTGAGCCAAGTCTATCTTTAGCCAATCACCCCTGTGCCATATTCCAAGCATGAATGTGGGACTCATAGAATACATCAAAAAAACACCAATCCATGTGGATGCCACCAAAGTTCTCCACCTACACATGAGGAATTTGAGTGCCTCCTAGTCTCTCAGGCTTTACCATGCATCCGTAGTCTGATCCAAGGATCACTATTCCCTACACTTAGACACACTCTCCAAGATTTACCATGCATTCCCTCCCAAAATCACTAGGCCCAATGGAGATAAAATCCACCTCTTCATTTTACCGTATATCCTGGAATTCACCAGTGAGGATTCCTAGGCCCACCAAAGAACACAATTTACCTTTACCATAACCCATAGTCCAGTTTAGGGTTTACTAGCCTAGTGGGTTTAGGCATCCTCAGTCTGGTTTGGGCACCACTACCACCATGTGTTTATCAATTCAGAGATCCACCCAACTCGACTTCGAATCCAATCTGGTCATCCCACACAAATCGCATGAGAGAACCCATCTCGTCAAAGCTATCAAGAAATGGCAAGGCTAGGCTGAAAATACTACCACACCTAGGAAAACCCATGCCATGGAAGAAAATAAACACATGCAATCCCATGCATGCCAAATCTAGTAAGGAAAATACACATGCAAGTCGATACCTACAATGAAGCCTACTAGCGCTGCTTGATCCTACCTTTCTTTGCTTGATCTTTGCTTCCTCTTCCCTTCTTTTCCTTTCTTGCTCCAATGCCAAAGTGCTCCAAGAAAACTCAAGTGTCCAAGAGCACAAGAGAGAGAGAGAGAATAATGAAAGAGATCTAAAGCTAAATTGACCAAGCTTCCCAACTAATCCACAGAATCCTTTTTATCAACGAGGCCTCGATTTCCTTCAATTTCCATTATTTTCCTTCACTTTCGTCATCACATGTAACCTGTGACCTTTCACCTTCCTTTTCTCCTAATTTCCATTATTTTCATAAATAAATGTGCCAAAGTTCCATTTTGCCTTTCCAAAGCCATAATGATTGCGTTAGCCATAAACAACCAAATGAACACCCACAAGGATGTCTTACCCAACATTCAACTTGGAATATGTGTCCCATCATCCTTGGTATGTATATATGTTTACATGGAATTTTCACTAGGGTTGTTATAGAACTCTCCCTCTTAGGGGAACACTATCCTCAGTGTTCATTGACACCTATAACCAACAAGACTTTTGAAAAAAAAACATACTGCCCATGGAGATTTATAACACAACTCGTTGCAGTATTTACAATGGATGATGTGCTCATAAGAAAAACATCATGACAACATGACCAGATACCAACCAACCGCATACTGAAGCTTTATAACACAACTCATTATGGTATTTACAATAACCACAAATACACATACACATTTTCTTAGCCAACAAATAAAAAGATATGATTCTTATATTTGAAACAAGGAAATCCGTAGGCTCACACCTCCATCCTCAAAGTAATACCAAGATTCACCTCCTACATAGTGATCCAAGATATTTTACTTACAAATGCATCAAAATTACATATAATAGAGATAATTAACCATGGAACTTAAAAAGAAAATAAACAATGTGGAAATAACCAAAAGAACATAAAAAAAAACATGACATAATGATTTAATTACAAAGTTCATCCAATTTGGACTACGTCTCTAGGCCCTACTCAGTAGTGGGAAGGCCTTCATTCATTAAGTGGCATAAAAAGAGATAAAAGTACAAGCAACATTCTTTACAATCCTTATACCTCCAAGCTAGAATATGTGCAAAGAATGGAGAGCCTAGCTTCAGAAATAGACAAGACCACTGAAATCTTAGTGAAACATTATTCAAAAATGCCTATCCAAACACCCAATTTGGATAATCAGGCCTTCTGTAACTTCTTAAAACCTTCCTGTTGCTCAAGGCGAGGTCACAACCTACTACCAGGGTTAGGGTTTGCTGTAAAATACTTCTGAACTATTCTACTGATCCTCTCTACCTTCTTCTAACACAAAAATGGCCTTTTATAAGAATGGCGAAAATCACTCGATACCCTAGTAGTTCAAGCAATAGACCAAGTTAAGTGAGTGAGTGTATTCCATAGAGGTTCTCAGACCCCTGAATAGTATGTGGCAACAACCCTTACAAACATGGAAAAATTCTTTTAACTATGTGTTTAAACCAACGGTAAGACTATTGGCATTTCCAACCACCAACAAACAGTCCTAGGCCCAAACAATAGGCACTCTGCGATATAGTAGACCCACCAAGAATATAAAACATGATATATAACATATCACATCTAGGGCACCCCATCACAATTGCTCTCGGTAAAAGACCCATGCTCTGTGATGATCGTGGACCCACCAAAATAATATAATGTAGTTTATAAAATATCACATAAGGATCCTCTTCCAAAATCACAATCAGTGGAGTCCATCAATAACATGTATATCAGTGTGGTACTTGTGCGATATGCAATCATGATTATATTGCATCACAACCTGGCTTCGTTAGGGGCCGATTCTTAAGTACTCGTTCCTCCTCTGACTTGTGATATGCGATATTGCAATTGCAGCCGAGATCCTACCAGGGATGATTCTCCTTACATCGTGACCTCTTTTTCTGTGATAAGAAAAATGCAAGACCAATGGAAACCTGCCACTTGGCACTTCCCCATTCACTGAGAGTGTATGTCGCATCACTCCTCCCACCACCTAGATAGGTCAAACATAAACTTTTACTTACTTTAACATCTTCATATGAACTCGAATTTGAGTGTCATTACTACCGTTGGAATCAAGATGACGAGAACTTTGATCTAATGCTAATTTTATCTAGATCTACCACTTTGAGTTTTAAGCATTTTACCATGCTACTGGTACTTTTTGAAGATCCACCGGAACCAATCCTCTAGGATGCTCCTGGTTGAATCCTCCCCACTAAGAGTTTTTGGACAGCTAAAAGCCTTTTCAATCAATTGGAAGGTGAGGAAATTGCTCCTCACTTTCTCTTTTTCCTTCCATCAAGATTTAATCAGATGCATTCCTTTGAAGCTAACACAAATGTACTCCACATCTCCTCATTGTGAAGTTATGGTTTTCCTATCGAGAATGATATCTTCAGGCAACTTATCTAGATACTCTGGTGCAAAATCATCCAGTATACAGATCTTTGTAACCTCTTCGGTATCCATAACCAATGGAGGTTCATAAAGCTTCAGTTTTTGAAAATTTACTACTAATTACATTTTCATATAAGCAAGCAAGTCAAGACAAAAAGAATTGTCTCCAGTATTTTCCAATGTGGTGAAGGGACCGTATCAGATGGGTCTCAAATTATTCCCTTCTCCCTTCATTCTATCCTTGTTGATATGGAGCCATACCTTGTCCCCAACTTGAAACTGATGGTCAAATTGGTGCTTATCATGTCGAACTTTATACTGAGCTTGACTCTTCTCCAACTTCTCTAGCACTGCATGATGAATCACCTATATCCATTGAATGAACTTCTGTGCTTTGTCCCTATCACATTGTCCATTTCTATCCTTCTATTTCCCAAAGACCATGTCCAAGGGATCTCTATGTAGATATCCAAAACATGTCTCAAACGGCGAGCTCTATTTAGATGAATGTGTTGATCCATTGTATGCATGATGAACATAAGGAAGTCATTCATCCCACAACTTTGGATGTTTCCCACAATAGCCTCACAACAAGTGTACCATGGTGCGGTTGATAAACTCTGTCTATCCATTTCTCTATGGATGAAATGTTGTACTTCTTTTCATCTTAATCTCCATCATTCTCCACAAGATGGTCCAAAACTCCCCAAGAAAGTGAGAGTCTTGATCTGACACAATAGATGTGGGCAACTCAAAATGGATCCAAACATGCTGAAAGAAAATAAAAGCAGTTTACTTAGTAGTGACTTGCTTTTTACAAGGCATTAAAATAGAAATTTTACTAAACCAATCCACAATGACATACAAATAGTCATGAACTTTCTTAGACATAGGAAAACCTCCTACAAATTCCATGGACACACTTTCCCATGGTTGACTTAGAATAGGGAGTGTTGTGTAGAGCCCAATTTTTCTATTAGAGGGATTTGAAATAGAACACAAAACACAACCCTTTACAAAGCGAGTCACAATGTTTTTCATATGAGGCCAAAAACAAAACCTATGTAAGTGACATAAAGTTTTCTCAGTTCCAAAATGACCAGACACCAGAGAGGTATGAGCCTCTCTAATTACATGAACCCTTTCATCACTAGGTATGCATAGTTTTCCGAGGTGTTATAATAAATTTCCTTGCAATTAATAATTTTCCACCTACGATCCACGAGTCAGTTTTGCATAGATTTCTTTAAAATCACTATCATTATCATATTGTTCATCATAAATTTCTAAAAATAAAGAAACATTTTTTAAAACTACAAATATAGAAATAGGAGGGCGAGAAAGCATATCTGCTACTTTGTTGCTGGCCCCCTTCTTGTATCTTATCACCAAATGAAATTGTTGGAGGAATCTGTTGGGTCCCTATAATACTAGTGATTACCCCATTAATATTGTAGTTGTACCCCTTATTAATATTTTTGTGCCCCTATTGCCCCCATATTGTTATTACTTTTCCCCATAGAATCCCTCTATTGTTATTTTTGTGGCTTTATATTATTATTGTTAGGTCGGCTGGGCTATATGGTGACTCCTTAGACTCCTATGTATAGGAAGGAGGTTTTGTAATTTGTATCATTCAAGAATTGTTCATTTATGTAATGTAAGGGAGGTTGCCCACTCGAAGAGGCTGAATTCTAAGGTGTTGATCTATCTTTTCTATCTTTTCTTGAGCTGGTTCATAACATTTGGTATCAGAGGTTTGGATTCTAGGGTTTCGCTGCTCCAAATAGGGCATCGTGGAATTTTCGTAATAATTTTTGTTTTACAATATTTCAAAAGCTAAAAACAAAACCCATTTGAGACGAAATCGCACTAAAGCTCGGGTCCAAATTTCAGAGAACTTTGCGCTATATTTGCGGAGATATGATCTGAGGAACTTGGTCTTTTCGGAGACTCCTGAATTACATTCCAAATAGGTGACCTGGGGAACATCATCATAACTTGTTCTCTGAGCATTGGATTGAAATTTCGTAAGAAGGTGTAGAAAGAGGATGGATTTTAGTTTCTTGTGTATATTTTTTAGAGCCAAAAGACGAAACAGGGACTCGTGGCACATCGTACAAGTTCACCCTACTGAACTAGTCCATAATCAGGTCACTGTGGGCGATTTCGCATAACTCTTCCTTGGAGAATCCAATTTGGATCGGACTGGTGGCATTTGAAAGAGGACATAGAGGGCTATGGTAGGTCACAATTTTAGAATTGGATGTTTTGAATGTACAGAGATACATCAAAGGCAATATCGAGCTCCTACAAAGTGAAAAAAGGTGTGTAGATTCTTTTAAATTTTTGCTTAAGATTGGTTTGAAATTTATTTTGAATGAATTCAAAGGGCATAGTAGAGCATTATTATCAGTAACTAATGCCCCAAGGAAAGAAAATGCAAACACCTAGTAAGGAACCTGAAAGCTCTATCATGACTCATGAAGAAGAGGAATAAATGCTACATGATATATCAAAATTACAAGAACAAGTGCAACAAGTGTCACTTGCACAAAAAGAAACAGAGTCTAAGATGGATGGTTTAAAGAAAGATGTAGAAGCTAAGATGGATTATTTAAAGAAGGGCATAGAAGCTGAGATGGATGGCATGGAAGATAAGATGAATGGCATGGACGCTAAAATTGATGGAATGGATGATAAGATGGAAGAATTGACAATAAATATGAATAAGTTGCTAAAAGGAATGGTCACTAATGGTGAAAAGGTACTAAAGGAAACTCATGATGAGAACAAAAGAAATGTTAATCATGATTCCATAGACTCTAATGTTGGATCGAAGACCC
>APFE031077835.1:0-15057 GCA_000404065.3 Pinus taeda | reverse complement strand
AAGTTAAGGACTAGATGGCTAGGGCCTTATGTAATAGAAAAGTGTCATGATAATGGTGTTGTACAGATAAGAACCATTGATGTAGAGGCTATTCCTTTACTTGTCAATGGGTATAGATTAAATATCTACAAGAAGCCCTTGTCAAAGCAAGAATTCATCAATAGCATCGGCAAGACAGTGATGGTGGTAGAGCAAGTCTCAACTTCCACCCCACCAAGTCCCTGAAGAAAAAAGAAAAGAAAAAAAATAAAGAGACTCAGGTGAAAACATCCATGAGGCACTTGAGTCCCGCTGTTGGATTGAAAACCTCCTGAGGTGGCCCAAGGGTGTTTAAAAAAAAAAGAGGAAAATAAAAAGATATCTGGGTGAAAACCTCTTTTGAGGCATCCATGGAAGGCAACTAGGATGAAAGCCTCCTTGGAGGCAGACTAGTTGTTTTACAAGAGCAAAAAAAAAAAGAGGAAAAAAGAGAAAAGATACAAAAGATGGAAATTTTGTTTTCCAGGTCAGTAAAAGGAGGATAAGCATAACATAAGAAGGATAGTAGGACCTACAAGAGCCATGTTTCAATCCACCCATCTCATATCTTCCACTATTCACCTATTCTTCCACTTATAGACCCCTCAAGCTCTTCTTACACAAACTCTGTGTTTTCTACATGATTCCCTATAATCCTACAGGGGTTTCCTATAGGAATTAGAGTGACCTTGAAAATCCCAAGAAAGGTAGTATAAGAACAAGGGGATGACACAAGATTTTGTCTGGATGAAAAACCATTTACTCCACCACATCATAGCCATTCCTTTCATCACCATGTCACCATGCATCCATCAAAGAAATCAATTCAAAAAAATATAGATTACAAAAAGAAAAAACAAATAGAAGAGAGAGAAGAGGGAGAGAGGAACAATACCTAGAGCTAACATCTCTCACCTACCATTCCCTACCACCCTTATCCACTCATTTAAACATCCCTTATGCTTCATAGTTGAGAAAAAGTATGAAAGTTTAGGGGAAAGGCAGCTACAGGACATCCTGTAGGAAATCATGTAGCAGGCTATCCCACAAAGGAAACCACACAGTTTACAACCATCTTCAGAACAAGGACTCCAAGGATGAAGAAGCTCCTCTAGAGCTCAGCAGTAGCAAAAATATCACCACCATCACTCTCCGGCACCTGCACATCAAAAAAAACAAGAATCAAAAGAGGCAAATACACAAGAAAATATGTAGCAAAAACACAGCAAAGAGGCATCACTCTCTAGCGTGCATCATCAACAAAGCACCTTACCCACAGGTATGTCATCTTACGCATGCTCTCTCATAAGTATGATATGATAAAAATTGAAGGATTATGAGAGAGTTGATTTTATAAGTGAAGGTGGCCAGTTAACTTGGCCACTTTCAGCCAGTCGACAAGAAGAAAAGAGTGAGACCACTCCACACGTGGCAAAATTCAAATCAAAAGAAAAAGGTAATAAAGCCAAAAATTGTTAAGTTACAAAGTAAAGGAGTGGGAGATGATTACGAGGTAAGTTGAATGTGTTAGTTTCAATCAGTTCAACCTGTCACCAGTGATCAAATATGCTCTTATAAGGTGTTGTTAGGGTGTCAAATCAAATTTTTGTCATTTCAGTGAGTCTTCAAATAAAAATTTGGTCACTGGTTGTTGTGACTAGGTAACTTCTTCTCCCTTCACTTACTCATGGTCTTCATCACTCATCATGGTCATCATCTTCTTCAAGGTATCATAGCTTCATTTAAGTGTCTTGGGTCATGAAATGGTTAAATTCCTCATTTTAGGTCATGGTCTAGGGATTCACTCCATGTGTCATCATGATACCATATGTTACCAAAAACATGTCCATCATGTGATTAAGTGGGTAAAGGGAGTTAGCAGCTTAGGGAAAGCAAAATAAAGGTAAAGGTAATGTTTTATTTCAAATAAGACAATGTTGCAGTACACTACCTCTCCTCATCATTTTTCATATGGACATGTTTGCTTCAAAATATGTTTCCGACCAAATGGAGAAGAATTTTACAAAAGTGAAAGAATGTTTTGTCCATTATAGTCCAAGGAACCAAAACCTCCTTCATTTTATGCATAGGTGTTATGATTTGAAATAAATTCCCAAAATACACTTGCTACGGGAGGGTTGCTGCACTTCTAGAAAACTTGACTTCAAGACAATTTTTCAGGGGTTTAGAGCTGGTGTTGGTAGTGCTTAAGGACTCTATTGTGTAGCCGTCATCCTAATATTTCCAATGGTAGCTTAAGATAATGATTTGGATTAGTGGAAGGCATCCAAAAGTGCTCTGCAAGTTGGAGCTTCTATTTTGTGAGAGACACCCTGGTTTTTGGAGTGACCTTGGGAAAATCTATTGTTTTCCCTGATGGAGTGTCCAAATTTCATGTGTGAGGAGTCTATCTTATAGCAGACTTCAAGAGCTTTCCAACAAGCTATCAAGTGCACAATTTGGAGCAGTTTAAGGCCTCGAAAATTTGTTTGGAATATGGTGATGCACTCAGAGACATTGCGTTGTGCTCAGGAGGTCGACATTGCACTGTGCTTGGGTGTTGCGATTAGGAAGACTGCGTTGCACTTCGGCTAGAGTAGCTCAAATTTGCTAGAAACGCACCCAAATTATTTTTTAAGCTTTCTCACCTATTTTATTGCAATCCTAAGATCATCCACAAGTAAGTACACCACTTTACTTATCTTTTTGTTTTGCAAGATAAATTCAAGCCAAAGATGTCTTCAATTAGGGTTTCTAGTGAATTTCTCATGAAATGATGATAGGGTTGATGATGGTAATTTGTTTTTATTGATTTTAAACATGTAAAATATTATCCTACACCTCTACACATGTTTAATATTCTATATGAACCACTGAAACATCCTCAGAACATTAAATTACCTCACTAAAAGTGAAATCCTAGCTCATTCCTATGGGTTTTGAGCAATTTTCCTAAAAAGTTTGTTTTTCCCTTTTACAAATACATTGCTCCCTCATTTCACTTCCTTTCATCTTTATTAGTTTTTCATAGTCCATATCCACCTCTTTCAAACTCTCTTTTCCATTTTTTTCCACTCCACCTACATTTTTCACTCATCCCTCACTGTTTTTTCCCTTTTCCTATCATCTAGGGTTTCATAAATGAAATGAGATTGCTTCACCAAGCCATCACCAAGACACATCAACACAACCTATGGAAGTAGGGTTATCAAAAAAATCAGAGGAGGTTCCCAAGGCACCTAGACCTAAGGTGACCAAAACATACCAGAGATGAAAAGGACTTGTGTTTGCTCCTCAAGTTTATGAAAGGGCCAAGCCTTCTACATCAACAAAATAGGGATCAACAACACAAGATAAGGACATGGTTGAGCATGAGTTTGAGTTGGTTGACCTAGAGGCAGAGAAAGAGACTTCAAGAATGCATCAGATTATTAGATACAAATATTATCAGATCAAGGAACTCACTGTTAACATGGCAAGAGCAAGGTACATGATTTCATTCCTAGAATAGGAAAATAGTCAGCTGAAAGCGAAACATTTAATCACAGAGAAAGAGAAAACCAAACTATTGCAGCAGGTTGGCAAGCGAAAATAATTCATTGAGTCAATTGATCCTGAAGGAAAAAAAGGGAAGGGTAAGAGGAAAAGGCCAAGAACAAAGGGCCTAAAGAAGGCACTGCAAGAGGAAGAGGAACATATTTCGCTGAATCAAGAGCTAGACCTAGAGGACTAAATTGCTCTAGAGGTCAATCAAGACAAGGAGTATTGGCTCAACATGGTGAATGAACACTTGGAGAAGATCCTTGAGAAGGAAAACAAAGATAATCAGTTGCTCACACATATGGCGCACCACTACCAAGCTCAAAACATGATCACCAATGTCAAGGTTAAGCAGCTTGAAAACAAGCTCAAGGAAGCCAAAAAATACCGAAAGGATGAGGGAAATTTGTAGATTCTTTCTAAAGAATATATGAAGGTTTAACAAACATATTTTTACACCTTCCATCCAATTTTAATCAAATTCAGAGTACTTTATGTTTTTTGAGAATTTTTGGGCTAAATTCAGAAAATCAGCTACTCTAGAAGTGTAGCACCTTAGCGTTGTTCTTTTCCCTCAGGAATCTATTTTAGGAACAATATACATTTTTAGAAAGCTATTGACAACCTCTAAAAACCCATTTCCTCAAATTTTCCAAAGGTGGCCCGGTTTTGGAGAAAAGTGCAAAAAATTGGCAGAAAACTAGCATTTTGGACCCCTTTTTGACAGGCGCTGCGCTCCTGGCGTGACCTTGGGATAATGGATTTTTGAAGGCCTTCCCATGGGCCAAATTCAAAAATTCAAACTTTTTTGGAAATTAGACTTGAATTTATAATTCACCATTCTCTCATATTTGCATTTTGACCTTAGGAAGGCACCTAAAAATCAACCCAAAGTTGGCATTGCACTTCTGCGTTTTTCTGTGTTTTAATTTGCAAATTTCAATGTTAAACTTTTTAATTTCCAGTTTGACTTAGTCAAGATTCTTTATGTAATGGCACTATTTTTTTGGCAAGGTGATGTAGGCATGAATAAATGTACATCATAGGTTGTTTTTTATGTTTATTAGGCCTCATAAAGGAAGCAAACTCCTAAACAAACTCTCCAAGAAGTGTTTGAGTTTCACCTTCTCACTCTCACTTGTTGGTTGAGAGAATCGTTGAGTCCGTTCCTCCACCAAGGAATTAGACTCCTGAAGGTGGGAGAGTGGTCTAGGAGATTCTATATGTATCATTTGTCTTTCAAAGAGAAGGGTTGAACTTTTTGTGAAGGAAGCTTGCATGTAATCATCCTTTCAGCTAATATAGAGACAAGTTGCAACTATTTTCAAGGAACTCTAGCTCAGTGAGTTCATGGTGATTGTACTTCATTCTATTTTTTTCTCATGGTTTAAACATATTTATCTATATGATATCTCTTATTTCTATGGATGCCTTACAGTGAAATATACATAATTCTTGTTTTTCAAGCTCTGTTATCTGGTTTTCATCGTTATCTTTATGTCCTCCTAAGCTAATGAAATCATGGTTACTTATGATCATTAGTTTCTTCTACACTTTGTCCTCTATATTATACTGACAATATTCAAAATACACCATGGCTTTTGATATCTAGCTCCTTCTCATATTTAATCCTGCACTCCTACAACCTAAACCTATTTGTGGCTCCAAACCTTAAGTTCAACAAACCCTAAAACTCAATTGTTCACAAACAAATGAAGAAATACACATATCTAGCCTAAAATTCATATCATTGATAATAAACTTAGAAAGATCTCTCTCATGATCAGTAGGGCTAGCTACTAAGCTGAAGTGGCTTGAGGTTACCCTTCTCAATTTCCTTTTCAGTCTAGGAGATTGTAAGGACTAACAGAATGATGGACTGATAGTGGGACCAATGGTCCAAAAGGATGTGCTTGTACTTAGACAGCCAACACACCACCCCACACAATCATCCATATATGTATATAAAACACTGGTTCCCATACAAAGAGAGCATAAGAAACTTTGAGGATTCATTGAACGAAGAAGTTTCTTTCAGCCTTCTTGAAGCAACACCTACACGAAACAGTCAGCATCTACAGTGCAGGAAACCTAAAGGGAGCCTATAGGATATAGAGGAATCAACCTACAGGGCTCTCAGTGGGCACTAAGGGTGGTGAAATCAAGGTCTATCCTCACTAGAATGTAGCAAAGTGAGGTAGGATCTATACATTCCATATTTTTTTTGTAAGAAAACAAATTCCTCAATTTGGTTAGGATAATTGCAATACATCTTAGGATAGGAGAATTGTATTGCATATCACTAAAACCTAACATTCAAACCTCCCTCACCTACCATCATTCTTGAATTGTATCCACACAAGCCTCCACAATTACTAGGGAAAGATGATGGGAGGTTTCAACAAGAGAGAACCCAAAAACACAGCAAGGGTCCACCAGAATCCTCATGTAGTGGAAATTTTCACAAGGCATTAATGGATGAGGTTTTTTGAGAGGATGAGAGGATATGATGATGATATGGCCAGAGAATTTTCCCTCTCACTCATACCCCTCACTAGGACCAATGCCACTGATGTGGTGAAAGGCTTATCAATAGTAATTACCCCTGAAGTTATAAGAAAAATCACTACACTCCCTTTAGAGTTAACATGGAGAAAAGAAGACAAGGGTAACAACACCCTTACAAAGAAAAGATTATTTTTGGAAGGAGAGGAGCCAATGGAGGACATAAATGGGGTTAGAAGGGAAAGCATTCCATACCCTTGGAATGAAGTCAGTGACCACCTCATTAAATACATTTCATGTGAAAGGAGATACAGTGTGGTGTATGGATACCACTTCAGACTCCTCCAATAACTAAGATTTGGAGAGAACACACCTCCTCAAAACAGTTTGAGGATACCTTATTTTCTTCTACAATTGATGATAGAAATGAGCATCAAAGTTCAGGAGGGAAAAAATCAACAACTAGCCCATCATGGGTTGATCAAACTCATCCTTGAAGATGATCTACAAAACCTAAGGCTCCCTATTACATGGACAATCTTTAAAGACATGCAGGCAGAAGGAAAAATTCAAGCTATTGAATATGGCAAAAGCCCCACTGCTAGTGAGAAGGGAGAAGAAACATAGGAGGAAAATGAAGAAGACATAGAGGAGGAAAAAGAAGAAGAAATAGAGGAGGAGAATGAAGGAGAGATAGATGGGCAGAGTGAATAAATAGAGGAAGAAGAAAAAGAGGAAGGTGGAGACAAAGAAGAGAATGAGAAGGAAAATTGAAAAGAAAAAAAAGGATAGAAGGATGAGGTAAAGTCTGCAGCTCAAGGCACAGAAGGAGAAGAATCACCAAGAGCATCTCCATAGCCCACAGAGAAAGAGGCAACAACTTCTCTTAGTTCCCTAAGTACACCTATCAAATCAAAGGGAGAGGAAAAGAAAAACCCTTCTATACTTCAGGACAAAAAAATAACACCAGGACTAGACAAGGGACACCTCAAACCCCCACCAAAACTCCATTTGTCATTGAGGATTCACCAAAGTAGCAAGAAAAGACAGCAAAAGGATCATCAGAACACGCCTCTCCCAAGTCTCGAATCACTTACGTTAGGAGGCTTATCACAAGGTGAGCCTCATCAAATGGAAAAGGTCTCCTATATGAGACACATACAAACCTATAGGAAGCAGAGGCCATCCTACAGGAAAATCTGTCAAACCTATAGGAAACACAGAAAAGGGACAAGGAAGGTATCACTCAAAAAGAAACAAAGAAAGAAGACCACGAACTGAAAGAACCTAGTCCACAACCAAACCTCAGCTCCAACTACAGGTTCATTGAAGGAGGTAGGGTAATCCCACAAAATTTTTCCACTCCCCTATTCTTTGAACTTGAAAAAGAGAGAGCAAGGACACACATGTGGATGCAAATTGCCAAATCAAAAGGGGTGGAGGATGTAGGCCACATGGAGGAAAAATTGGAAGAGATGGGCAGAGAATTGAGCAGCATAAGGGACAGAGAAGCAATGATGACATCTCAGTTAGAAGCATAAAACACATGGCTATGGGAACAACTATAAGAAAGGGAAAGCTAGTTGGCAACTATGGCCAGTTTATCCTTGGAGGAAATCCAATGCAGGATGCCAGCAAAGTCTTATGCCTTGTATCTCAAGGAACAATGGCTACAATTCTAAATAAAGACCCTAGGACAAAGAGGAACTATGTCCTTCCAAGACTATAGACAATTCATTGATTTATTTGATCAAAGCACCTTGGAAGATAGAGAAAAAATATATGAGTTTTACCTACACAACTTGGCCTTGGCATATTTAAATGTGTGGGACCCAAATTCAAAGATAAGAGACTTGAAATTGATGGCCTTAGCATCATGGATGGATTATGAAAAAGATAATGGCAAAAGAAGAGACATAAACCCTTATGATCAGAGTTGAACAATATAGTAATGGCTATCATTAGCACCCACAACCTCGTTGCAAATGATCCCAAGCTTGCACCAAGGTACGTCACTGCACAAGAAAAAGAATTCACACACTTTGAAAACATGTTCAGATTGCTAGGTGATGATAGAGAGTAAGCCTACCAAAGGAGATGGAACACCTTGCCTTATAGCCTAAAAGTCAGAGAATACCATTCTCTTGACAGAATGAGAGAGGCACTAAATAGAACCCTGATGTATAAGAAGGCTCTATAAAGACTCAAAGTCAATTGGATTGGCTTGAGGCTCAGTCCACCACTGCTTTTGGGAATGTTGGAAGGAAGGAAAGAAGAAGAACAAAGAAAAAAGTGGGAAGAGATAGACAGGAAGATAGGGTTTATTCACGGGAAGAAGAGACTACAACAGAAGCATGGGATGTCAGGGAAGCCACCAAAGCAATGAAAGACATGGACATTGATTGAGTTGCTTCGAGGATGAGCAACACTTCCAGTAGGGGGTGATGATGAGGCTCATCATTGGTTAAATATATGGACCTTAATATACCTCCAAGCTTACTAAAATCAACTCTTCTCATGATTCCTTACATGTTTTAATTATATTTTTCTTAATGAGATGAGTAAAAGTAAGATGTTATGTCTAGTGGTCTAATGTGCATTGATTTTAGGTTTTTGGGAGAAAATTATGGCAAATTAT
The DNA here is from genome assembly GCA_000404065.3 of Pinus taeda. Lineage (NCBI taxonomy): Eukaryota > Viridiplantae > Streptophyta > Pinopsida > Pinales > Pinaceae > Pinus > Pinus taeda. The sequence continues at coordinate 6,356 of APFE031077835.1, read as the reverse complement.
GGCTAATTAAGGTGTAGGAACTTGAATGAGACAAGAAGGAGAGATTATAGGAGATGGATCTTCCTCATTAATTCATCACTCGTTCGAAGATACCTCAATAAAATCACACCAGCTAGGAGTTGCGGGCAGCCGAGTAATGAGGATCATTGGTAGCCGAGCCAGTGATAGTAGAGAACTAGATTATATTGAGATTGGGAGCCAAGCCTCCATAAATTTAAGGAATTTGTTGGAAACTTTAGTTGTATAAATAAACAGGCCTAGAGCCTCATTAGGATTCAGATTTTTTATGCAAGACAACTAAGCACTTTTGAGTTGAAGGATTGTGACAAAACACTGTTATGTATTTTTTGATATGTTAATGAAGATGAACATTCCCTTGATCCAGCACTGAGTTGACTCAGAGGGCTGAAGCTCTTCCATTAGGGGCCAACCCTAGTAGCAGAGGTTCCTCTTACTATACTTGTTGAATTTATTTTGGCATTGTTTCATTGCAAGTATTGGTGAATTTGATTAGTTTCCTTCCATTTGTGCATAGATTTAGCAGTAGCTTTAGAGAGATAAAGGATTGATAATAGGTGGATCTTTCCTCACTCCTCTCTTCAGGGACCATGGTTTGAGGGAAAACTCCCATTCAACCCCAAAAATATAGAATTCTGATTTGTTATGAAATTTATGGTTTTCTGCTAATTAGGTCAACATCTTTCAGTTTTCAAGGATAGGTTGCAATTGTTATTTATGATATATACAACTTTGTATTAGATTTCATGACATTTCACAATAGGCTGCAAGTATTTCCATGCATGAACTAGGAAAATAAATGATGAAATTCTGTTTTCTTATGTTGTTGGAAACCTTTCTTGTTTTGACATGATTTATGGGTAAAATGCCAATGATGTGTATATTGTAGGAGTTTCAATAATGTAGGAGGACCTCATATCAGTAGCCCCAACCTAACCTCACCCATCCATGAATGACAAAAGCCACTCAGTCCATAAACCAAGTTATCATTTTATAAGAGCAACTTTCCATGTTTGTTGCACAAATCCACCCATCATACAAACTTTGGTTTGAGTTCCGAGGAAGTCCTAACGACTTCCTTGCCTTATTACTCCCATCACTCACCTTCCCTAAGTGCTATACCACTGTCCAAATCACTCCTTATGCTTTTGGCTTGTTCCTGTAGGAATATAACGGATCTTGTAGGTGAATTAGGACATCCTATAGAGATCTTGTATGATGACTTGTAGTGGTCTATTTTGAGGCTGATTTGTGAGAAATGCATCGCGAAAGATAGGAGAAGACCCCTGCTTGACTCTCAAGCCATCTAACCCATTACAACAATCTCTCTCCACACCTAACCCACCTGCCATAGAATCAAGAAGAATTAGCATTCATGTTTTCACAAAAAAAGACAAAAAGAAAAGTTATGTTAATTCATATGCACTCTAGTTGAGTGTTTGATTAGATCAGATTGCATTCTTAGGTTGGTTAGGGTTTCAGATGTGTTAGCTTATAATTATTCTGAAGCAAGATATCTTAACAAATAGCTAGATGAGAGATGAGTTTTAAGGATATATTTCAGTCTTTCATTAGTACAGTAGATAATGTTGCAATTCTCTCAATTAGGGTAAAATTCCCCTTTCTCCATTGGTAAGCAAACTTCTTCTAAATCAATATAAGGTTGGTTTGGGAAACCCTAGTGGTCTATCACTAGCTCAATAGTGACAAAGAGTCAACCCATTGCATCTATTTGTGTATACAACACTGTCACCTCCAAGTTTGTACGAACCCTAGGTTGATGAAGTAAAGTTGGTAGCCCTAGGAGTTGCAACATTCTTGCTACAATACTGGTGCTCATCACATGTACCTGTAATGAAACATTGATCTTTTTCCACCAAAAATGTTACATTTTGAGCTTCCAAATCTCAAAACTATGCCCACTGAATTTCTTGATCTCTTTCTTTGAACTATGCGCCATTTATTTTCACTACAAGAATCGATTCTATTATGGACCTTGGGAACTATATTAATTCCCTAATGAACATTCATTATTAGTTTATTTTTTATAATAGGAGGTTGGATAGAATGTTTCATGGTCCCAATTTATTATAATTGCATTCCTTGTCGCCTATATGTATACTAAGGGGACCTAATCTCAGGATCACCAAGTATTCTCTTTTACATTGTATTCATTGTGAAATGAGGTTTCCCCCTCAAAAATGATTATATTTATTGGTTTTTTTATCATTTTTAAGGAACAAGGTTTAGAACATTTGGTATCAAAGAATACAATCATAGGGTTTTTCTAATTCAAATGAGTCGTCTTGGCATTTTCGCTATAATTTTTTTTTAGGATGCCGAATATAGTAAAATTTTGTGAGTATTACAAAGATATATCCAAGAAAATCTAGTTAAAATTTCAAGTTTTGGTTTGCTATACCTTTGGAGATATACACTCCAAAAGTTAGGGTTTGTGAAGGGTCCTAAAATTAGTTTGAAACAAGTGAGCTTGGCATTTTTTTCTATAACCTTTTTTAAATGATACCTTAGACTATAAAATTTTAGAATATTTTGGGGAGTTATAATGAAGTGCCTTAGGTAAAAATTTCATAATTGTATTTGAAAAATTGGACACATTACAAGCTAGACAAGTTTGATCTTGGAAAGAGACCAAAAATCAACAAGTCTTATGAAAATTACCATAACTTTCACTTGACACATCAAATTTTGGCTAGGCTTGTGGAATTGTAGAGAATAATATCAATGTTATAGAACAAAATTTATATTTAGAATGGCTCAAATATTAGAGATATATCAAGAAAAAGGCTATTCATTCAAACATTCTCCAAACTAAGGTTTTAAGGTACGTAACATACAAGTGACATAACATTTGATTAGAAGATCCATTTTCTTTTGGGTGATTGAAAGTTTTGATAAAGAGGAGCATCATTATTTTTTTATTATTTTTCCACATGGCTCCAGAGAAAGATCCAAAAGCTACTACACCAATTAAACCTCCTAAAGGCTCATCCATTACTCATGAAGAAATGGAAGATGTCAAATACTAGATAACCAAGCTGGAAAGTTAGTTGTTATAGTTGCAAGTATCAATTAAAAGAAATATTGAACAAAAAAATGGAAGAAAATAAGGAATAAATGGATAAGAAGATGAAACAAATGGAAAAAAAAATTACAAAACCCTTAAAATGGGAGGTTCCTTAAAATTGATAATATATTTGAAGGAATTCATGAAAATAAAGGTAATATTCAAGTCAAATAATTTGCCAATAATACAAAATTTTCAAGTGGATTTGACTCTAATTTTGGAGCTACTCATGGATGGTTTCCTAAAGGACTAAACCTTCCCAAGGTTGAATTCGATAAGTTTGATGGAGCAGATGTCTTTACCTAGGTGCACCACATAGAGCAATATTTTAAATGGATTTTATTATGAGTGACAAGTAAAATTTCACATAGAAAATTTTAACTTTGATATAAATCCATATGAATGGTATCAATAGGTAATGGGGTTTATTTACAAGAGACTTAGAAGAAAAATATGGTAAAGTTTAGGAACAAGACTATTTTAGTCAATTGAAAAAAATCAAGCAATTTAGTGATATTTAAAACTATAATTCATAATTTTAGGTTTTGGGCATAGGGTGGATAACATAAGTGATGAACATTTATTAGAATCTTACGTGGGTGGATTAAAAGAAGACATTAAACATAAGATTTTCCTCATCCTAATCAATCAAAGAATAACACTACATAAGTCTACCATGGGATCATTGTTGACAAGGTTAATCCTCTCTGCGGACAAAGATGATCCCTCTAGCCCAATGAGTGGGTCTAGAAATTGGAGAGGCAATCAACTAGACATATTCCTAGATTATGATTGAAAAATAGAACAAGAGAGAAGGCCTACCTTGCTCTGATGCTAATCCAATTTCCTTTGTTGAGATCCTTGAACTACTTGTGTCACTAACTCGTTCCTGCTTCTTTCACCGCTTATGTACCTACACAAGTATCCAAGAGACAACAAAGCATGCTAAAACAAATAGAACATCCAATAATAATCTATTTAGCTAATCAAGGAATGCCAAACCGATACATACATAAACATATATATTTTGGGAAGATGAACCAACAATTGTATTATTATTTAAAGAATAAAGGGGAAACTTACAACCATAGCCTTGATGTTGAAAGTATATTCTTGAGTGGTAATCAAATTCCAAGCCAAGAAACTCTACCATGCTCCTTCTCCAAGTCTAATGAATAACCTCTAAGCACAAGCTCAGCATAGGGGTAGAAATGGACATAGATTAACCATTTGGGAATGGTAGAGGGGAAATTTATACTCTGGAAGAGGGAGTTAGACCTCCTCCAAAGATAGTATTAGGTACATATCTTAAGGAGGTAGCTCATAGGGATGAGACCAAGAGGTCAAATTAGGAGGATTCGGCTTCATCTATGCGAAAGCACCTCTAGCTCGCTGCTCTGGAAGCTTCTAGATCACGAAGCTTCTCATCCTCTTTGGGAAAAATTCCTTTTTGAGACCATCGTGAGTATGAGAGAGAAAATAGTAATGCCATCACTGTCTTTACAAGGTGTAACAAGAAATCATCGTGGTTTTTAGCTTCATAAGGGCGATGATTCTCATTTTAGGGTTTCATGAGATATTTCTTCAGGGAAATATCTAGATATTTTCCAGGAAAAGTTAAAGGAGGGAGCTGAGTTGTACACATTGATGATTATATTGTATAATGATCATATTTCAGGCACTTCAGGGTATCTCATAGGGAAGTGTGGGAGGTGTGACAAAATACTGTGTAACAGATGTCCCCAAAAGCATGAAGGCAGAATGAGGAGTGATGGCTAAAATGCTTTATGAGCTTTAGTAAAGGACGAGGACACACACTATCAGGAAACCTGCAAATCAAGGACACATATACATATTTGAGATTAAGACATAAATCCACGGCATGGATGCAACCATCCAGATAATGAAGACTAAATAAAAGATCCATGGTATGGGTGCAACCATCCAGATAACGAGGATCATCATGAATATAAAGTCTCACGGTATGGTCACAACCATACGTATAGTAGAAACATGTGTACAATCATAAATAACATAAAAATCCATGCATCTTGAGCCATAACCAACATGACTCAAGGTCTTGTGCTCCATCCTGACCTAATCAATGTACGAATCCCAACATGTGAATAAATGTGTTGAAGTTGAACATGCTAGAAAACCACCTGATTATCGGTGAATGATGTGAATCATTAATAGGTACGAGAGAAACCACCAATAATGACAATGTCTCTCAAGGTACAACAGTACAATCTGTGAATTTGATAATGAAGCTGAAGTCAAACACTCGTGGAATCATCCAATCGAAGGCCAATAATGAAAACCTGTCGTTAGATATGAAGAACTTGTCATTAAGGCATGCAAGCTCTAAGGTACTAAAAGGGAGTGTCTAAGTCATCTTCCTAGATAATGAGTTGAAGTTGACAGGAAGTGACCCATTGAAGGAGGGCAATGAGGAATCCCCCATCATCGACATGAAATGAGGAACAAAGTGGAATAAGTTTCAAGACTGTAACAATGACTCAAATGGTGTATAGGTAAATAACTGCAGATTGGACTTCTCTTGAACATATTAGCGACACAACTCTAGAGTGTGGTAGCATTAGACTCAACATAGGACCAAGGGTCATAATGAAAAAATGGAATAGTTAAATGAGAGGCAAAAATGGATCACCCAAACCCAGGAGGACATGTGACTGAGTGAGGATATCCCAAACCCGACATAAGAGCAGAAGAGTGTCATGTTCAAGAGCGACATGCTGCCTATACAAAGTATGTCTCATCTTCATTTTCCCTTAATATTTCTAGTGAGTACCCCACTTATTTTTATCACAAGATTGAAGCGGATAGCATATACTTGTTATGTAAGTTCATTCTTCGAATGAATCCATCCTAGTCAGTGTTACGAGCCTTAGGAAGGAGAAGCTCGGTCCCGTCGTGGTGACGAGCCTTTCATCACAAAATTTTAAATAGCCCAACGTAAGAATAACTCGGCATATTTTTCACATTTAGGGAGTTTGAAAAAGAAACAAAAAAGAAAACTCCATCATGTTCCTTTTTGTAATTTGTCCCTTGAACCCAAAAAGGTAGAAAATAATATCTGAGGGAACCTCTTGACCATGTCGACCAAGTTGTAACTTTTCCGTAAATAATCAGTCTCAGCCCTGTTAGTGTCAGTCTTTCCAGCCTTCCTCCAGTGATCAAATGTGCTCTTACAAAGTGATTTTGAAGTGTCAAGGTCAAATTTTGTCAT
>APFE031077827.1:87401-114464 GCA_000404065.3 Pinus taeda | reverse complement strand
TATATATATATTTCTGCCTAAGTCCCACCATCTCGGAGGCTTATTCCTTGTAGCATGGCCTCTACTCCGTGCTCGAGAATTTGAATCCATTTATGAAAAACAACTGAGTTAATACATATAAGACATAAATAGGAAACCATCAACCACACATTTCACTTTTAAACTACTACAATTCAACTATTCCAGCAAAATATAAGCCACTTCTCATATGCTCACAAGACAATATGTACATAATAGGGTTATGGGTGGAAGAAATAAAGAGGTTGGAATGTAAAATATTGAACCCCAATTAGTTAATAAAATATAAACTTCATTTACAGAGGGATGCATTTGCATGCTGATAAAATCTCTTTAGTTTCCTTATTTATTTCTTTTTCATTTGTAAAATACTTGATCGAGTTTTGTAGCAGAGGGGTTTCTTAGCTTTTCCCTTTTTTTGTGTTGATTTCATTTAAAAAATAATTGTATTATATACACTATATTCCTGAGGGATACCCTCCCTTTTGTTTACTTTGCAAACTGGGTTAGCGTTTAGGAGGGTTTAATGGTATGGGAAAAGGAGAAAGACCTAATACATCGAAAGTAAGTGTAGGAAGAAGTGAGATAATTCACATATATGTTTTCCTTTTATATCTATAGTGTTGTAAGAAAATATTCATATGGTTTTTTATATTAGAGAAATTTTGTTTGAGTACGTTGAGAGATAAATCCATTACAAAAAACCCTTGAAATTTACAGATAAGAAGACTTGCATTAACTGAGGAAAGGCATGCAACACCTTTGCCTTTTTCTTTTATAAATTTCTACTAGTTACGCTCTGTTTGAAGGAAAAACTAGGGGAATTGAAGGAGGGAAAGTGAAACTTTATGTTGGTATACATATGTAGAAAGGTGATTTCACCAGTTGCTGGAAAGAAGCACAACATTTGTTCACTTTAACAATTTTGAAATGAACCCAAGGTTCTTGATAGAATAAAACTTTTGTAGCATTCCTCTTTAAACATAGACTTTTCACAATTGTAATTGCAGACATGGTTAAAATTTTGTTTACCATTGTCTAAAAAAAAATAAATGTGAGAAATTTATGAGGGGATGAGAGTTAATTTTAAGAGTAGGGGTTGGAGGCACCTTGTCTTGGGTATTTATAAAAATTAATGCGAATAAAATAATTCAAAACAGTGACTGGAAAGGTTATAAGAGAAATATATTGGCAAGGCATAAAGATGCAAACTCAATTAGTGACAAAACATAGAAAAATTGTGTAATTAACAATAGGGTTACCTGGTTTGCGCGAGAGTGATAGTGCTTCAATAATCCCAACTCTGGGGCAACAATTCATCTTTGGACTATACCAAATTTCAAATGAAAACAAATTTTACAAATCAAGAGACAAAACCAAAAACCCCAATCCATTTGAACTGTATATCAACTTCAAAACATGCAATCGTAATTGATGAGTTTAGTAATGGGCATTAATATTGTAGGAAAATATTGTGATTCTAAAGGTTGAGAAATAAATATTTGGGAATGCATACATGTTCAAAATATTGACTCACTACTATAGTGTTAACAATAACTCATTAAACCCTTTGCAACAATTAAAAATTAACCAACAACATACCAAATCACACACATCAACTAGGGTTACAAGTGTTGTCACATCACATATGGAGCATGGCGAGGTCCTACATTCACTTTGAAATATCCATCGAAAAAATAAAACAAGCCTCCCATCAAAACCATGTAACATCTATTGTGCGTCGTTAAAATAACAGTGATATACATATGACAATGTTTAATGAAGTCCACAAGGCATGTAGTATGTTCACAATATATCATAGTTGAAGCACATACAATTACAATGTTCCAATCATATAGTGGCCTGATTTATCATATAACATTTTTCAAATAGAAGCAACCATTTTCCATAACATCAAATCCTTTGACATCATACATCTATTCTATGCAAGGTTACTAACAATTTGCCATGAAATACTTCCTCTTTTTCTAAAAAAGAAATCCATTTGTCTAATCGTGCAACAAATTGTGTAATGATATGTATGAAAAGTTGTCCGTAGAACACTTGAAATCCATTTTCCTTTTAAAATAAAATAACCATTTTTGACATTGTAGGTTTAGTGATGAAATTGATCAAATATCATAATGTAGTGAAGTGAACATTATTAACAACAAGCTGCATGAAATCTAGAATCCAAACATGTTCATTTTTCATGATGAGTGCAATATAACTCAAAACAAAACTTAGTTGTCCTCCCCTTTGGTCATGATAGTGAAACATATTAGTAAGAAAAGGTTATTGGTGGTCAATTGAGGTGTGGCCAATCACAATAGAGGTAAGAATTTTTTTTAGCATATTACAAAATTAGAGAATAAAAAATAGCTATCAAGATCTGGTGACTCCATAGGGAAATATAGACAACTATATTGAACTCAGTATCTATGGTTTCATAAAATAAAAAAGCAACTAGGATCACCCAATTTCCCTCCCCCTCACATGAGAATTTACGAAAAAAGAAAAATGCTCTATTAAGAATTATTATTCCCATGACATATTTCTTAGGGAAACTTTTACTAGAGCAAGAGTAGGTAGATGTATACACTTTATCTTGTTGTAACAAAAATGAGTTACCATATATGCACTCAATATTAAAATCAAAACATGTTAAAACTCTTAGCAGTAATACCTCTGTTTTTCCACCCTTGAGTGAGTTGCAATAGGCAAGAATTGTTGTTTTTATGTAGAGTCTCTTAGAAAAAATACATATCTCACTTATTTTATTTTATGTATCAACAAAAAAACAACATATAAAATGTAGAAAGGAAAGAATAAATAAAATAAGCAACACAATAAAATAAAATAAAGCAAGAAAACAAAAGAAAAGAAAGAAAAACAAGAAAAATGACCATAACAAGTTTATAATTGAACAAATCCTTCAACAAGATCTGAGTAATGCTTATGATAAGAACCATGTTTTGGGTACGATAATAGTCTCTCGTAGTCATCCTTTATAAAGTAGGAATTGACACCCACTTGAGCAACAATTTCATATGGGCCTATCTAGAGCCTTTGGAATTTTGAATGTTTGCTCTTTTCAGCATGAATAGATCCCACAAAAGAACTCTTTGAGCAGTTTTAAAAATAGAATATTTAACCCTTTTATCATGATATTTTGTAACATTTTTTGTCTTTTATGCATTTTATTGGAAGATTTAGTTCTTTTTTCATTGAGGGTTAGGAGTGCATGATAGCTCCTAATGATATCATATTCTTTAAATTCTTCATTTTGAAAAGCAAGGTGAAAGTAAGCCATTTGTAGCTCGACTGGCATACTGACCTCCTGTCCATAAATAAGCTGCAATGGTGTGACCCCAATAGTTACTTTAGGAGTAGTGCGATCTTCCCATAAGGATTTAAAAAGTAAATAATTCCATTTCCTAGGATTATTTCAAATAATTCTTTTGAAATTTTTGAGAAGATTCTTATTTGTTGATTCAATCAAACCATTTCCTTGGGGGATGTAAGTATATGGAAATGTATTCTTAATAGCATACTTACCACAGAAGAGCACAAACTTAGTAGAGATAAAGATAGGTCCATGATCAGATACAATATGTATAGGTGTGCCAAATTTGGGCATCCATGTTTCTTCAAGGAACAAAATGAATCGCTCATCAACAACCCCTTTTAAAGGAACTTCTTTAGTGCATTTAGTGAAATAATATGTTGCAGTCAAAATAAAAGTATGACTAATTGAAGAAGGTGGGTTGATCATCCCTATAGAATCAAGTCCCCGTTTAATAAAGGGGCAGGTGGAAATGATACGATCTAAAGGAATTGATGAATATTGTAACTTTCCAACTAGGCGCTAACATTCATTACATGATCTAACAAATTTGAAAGTATCCTTTAAAATATGTAGCCAATAGAATCCGACTCTTATGATCTTATAAGATATGGTCCTTGCATAAAATTGACCACTAATGTTATTAGATTGCTCACATAAGCCATGTAAATATTTTAAAATGTGATTTGCAAATATTTCATTTACACATATGGGGAGCATCCCATTAGGATATTTTCGAAATGAGACACTACCTACAAAAGCATACTTTGATGCATCAAACCTTAGTTTTATTTTTTGGATTTTGTTCAATTTTTTTGGGAATATTTAGTGAGTTAAATATAAGATGAAATCATGATACCAAGGGTGTGAATGAAGGCTAGATTTATCATCTCGGAGAAGAAATAAATTAGTAAAGTATTTATTATGAAATTCAAGATCCTTACTTTGGTCTAAATATTGTGCAAGATGGAGAGATAGATCTCGATCCTTAATGGTTTTTGTAGTGACTATAGTGATATTATGTTCCTGAATATTAGTTAGCCAATGTACACATTTTCTAGACATTAAATTTTGAGAGAGAAAAATTTTCACAGCTAGCATAGGAGTTGTTACCTCAGTATGCTTTCCAAGGCTCAAATGTCTGAACTTTTCAACAACCTTAATGGGAGAGTAATCATGTTTCTCAATCAATGAATATTTCATAGCATCATTGGACAATATTTGACTAGAAAATGCTATGGGATGCTCCAGTCCTTCACTATTTTTCTACATTAGGATTGTATAAATTGATTCCATTGTAGTGTTAGTATATATGATAAAATATTTAGAGAAATCAGGTATAACTAAAACATGGGCTATTGAAATAGAATCCTTGATCTATTGGAAGGATTTTTGGGAAGGATACTTCCAATTTAAAAATTGGTTATTATTTAATAAACTATGAATTGGCTTGAAAAGCTTGGCAAAATTTGGAATGAAATGCCTTATGAAATTTATTTTTCCCATGAAGGATTGTATGCCTGTTTTCAACACAGGAGGAAAGAGAGCTTGAATGGAACATACTCAATCAGGATCAATACTTATACTAGAATCAAGGACAATATGCCCAAGTATTTTACTTGATTTGACGGCAACAAATTATTTTGCACGGTTTAATGATATCCCATATTTTTTGCAACAAGTAAAAAATATTGCAAAGTGATTAAAATGATCTATCTACTTTTTAGAATAGATTATCATATCATCTAAATATATTTGAATAACTTTTTTTATTAGATCATCAAAAGCAATATTCATAGCTCTCTAAAATGTGGCTCCAACATTTGTTATACCCAAAGGCAAGCGATGAAAAACAAATGATCCCCATTTAGTGGTAAAATTCGCCTTATGCTTATCACTTTTCTTCACATAGATTTGGTTATAGCGAGAGAATTCATCTAATAGTGACATTATAGTAGAACCAAAAACTTGTTGTAAAATTAATTCCATGTTTAGAAGAGGAAAATTATCTTTCATGTAGGCCTTATTTAATGATTGAAAATTGACACACAAACAAATTTGGCTATTTTTCTTTCAAACATGGACTAACTTAACTACCCATTATGAGTATTTGATAGGATAAATAATATCGATAGCTAATGTTTTTTGAATTTGAACTCCGATGGTCTCCTTTAAGGTTGGATTTATAGGTCATTTCGTTTGTCTAACTGGTGGAAAATAAGCCTTGATCATTATAGCACGAGAAATGAGAGTGGCATGAAAACCTTTTAAGTCACTCTATGACCATTCGAAGGTATTAGAAAAATTTCAAAAGAGTCGAAATAAATTATCAGTTTCTTCTTAGGTACAAGATTAAGAAACATGCAACATTTTAGGGTTATCATCAGTTCCAATATTCACTCGCACAATTTTATCAGAGGTTTTATGAAGTGGTTTGTTGGATGGGGAGATTTTAGCTACATCATTAGGAGATAAAACATCTTTTAAAGGAACCAAGCCTTTAGGATATTTTTTCTGGTCAATATTAATAGTTTGGGATGATTCTTTAGTATTGTTTATGAAAAAATTCAAAATATCCTAGTCATCATCAAAGACTTGCTAGGATTCTTCATTATCAGGAAGGTGAGGTCTATACAACGTCATTACAATGAAATCAGGTTTATTCATCAAATCAAAATATTTATGCCTTGCAATGTACATTGCTAGATGGTCATCAATAACATTAACCCTTTGGTTCATATGTGTGATGTTGAAACTTTTAAGTTCTAATTTTGCATCCCAAGCAAGGGTTGTATAACACCTCATTAAATTTTTTTAAGGAGCATAAATTATTTTGATTAGGTTGAAAATTAATTCAGAATCTCCAAAGGTTGAAAAATTTTGAATTCTAAGGAAAAAGGCATTATTTAACCCAAGTAATAAAGTCTCAAATTATGCTACATTTTTTGTACAAGATAAATTCAAAAGGTGAGAATAAGAATATGATTTTCCAAAAGTGTTTTACAGAAGAATACCAACCCCATTGGCTTCTTATGATGATGCCCCATAAAATAACATATGCTAAATTAAATTTGAATCATGGTTGATATTGACAACAACTTGGTGACTAACTTCTTCTTCATTAAATATTGAATAAATTCCAAGGTCCTTTTCGATATATTTAACTAATGGTTGGGGAAGGTTTGAAATGTAAGGGGTTATTCTTTATTCCCTATATACAATTATGTTCTTGGGAACTTTAGGAATGATGAGATGAGAGCCATCATAGGAATAATAACCACCAACCAATGATTTCTAGTCTCTAGCAAGAATGATTGAATAATTACCAACCGATGTATCAATTAATTGAACATTACATGTTGTGTGGATCTCAAGATGAGAACATATTACTAAAGTAAGATCACTAATTTCTCCAATGATGGTTTTCTTTTGTTTCTTGAAGGCTAACATATTTATGGGAATTTCATTAGTACATGTGAGTCCCATTATTTCCATGATGGTTTTGGACATAACATTTGGGAAAGAACCTCCATATCTTAGACAACAATTAGCTATCTTATCAAAATATTCATGGACACATAGAAGGGTGGGTTCTTTGGTTGTCTGAAATTTTTTAACACTTCATTAGAAGAAATTTCAGCCTAAAAGTGCCCATGAAATAGTCATTTACATTATATGTAAAGCAATCAAAATAATTTAAATTTGTAAAGAGGCACATGTAAATATTTTGGAGGGAATAAAGAAAAAAAATGCTTTTTATTTTTATTTTTTGTTTTTGTTTTTGTTTTTGTTTTTGTTTTTGTTTTTGTTTTTGTTTTTTTTTTTTTAATTGTATTTTTGACTTATCTCCTTATAGGTTTATTCAAATTTCAAGTGTAGACACTCATTGGATCTGGAATTAAATTCCACGTCCAATGAGTACCCATTATGCATACTTTTGAGAAGACCCACATTGATAAAAAATGAAGATACATTAAAAAAATGTGTTGAACATGTTCTTTAATGTATCTAAAAATTTTACCAATGTGGGTCTTCTTAGAAGTTTACATACTAGGTACTCGATGGATTAAACAAGTTTCCATACTTTAAATTTGAGTAATCCTATAAGGAGATAAGATAGGAGTACAATTAAAAAAAAATAGTTTTTGTTGAAAAATGTGCAACAAGAAATGCTAAATTTAGGAATTGCTAAAAATAGCATGTCTAAAAATAGCTATTTGGTCAATGAGCATTTTCGCCACCTTGGGTGAGAGGTGAAATTGCTAAAAATAGAATCTTCTAAAAATAGCATTTCTGGGTCCCTTCCTATTTTTAGCAGTCCCTAGTCTAACTATAGGAAGTAAAAACGAATTTGGTCTTACTAGTAGTTTAAAATATTAATTAATTAATCTCCATGAGTTAATTAGTTAAGGAAAAGCAAACTTGAAGTCTTTGTGAGAACATGCAATTATTTGTCCATGCATTCGGGAATGTGTTCTTGATTTTCTCCACTGATTGAGGAATTAAGGATGAGTTCTATATTGAGAGGATCAGTTGACTTAGTTTAACTTAGTCAAGTTCAGTTAGATTAATTTAACAAGTTGTTAAATTAATGAGATATAGTTTGTTGATGCTTGCATGCATGTGACAACTATTATTTTTAGATAACTGTGTATTCACTCATGGATAACTCATGCATGTCAGTTCTCTCAAAGACCCAATTGAGATCGGGGAAGGGACAGTGTATTATCAGTTAGATGAATAATTTTCCTATAAAGGAAGCTCATCCATGATGAAGATTGATCTCCTTCAGGTTTGTGCAGTTAGATCAGAGGTTAGTGAGTGTGTGAAGAGGCCAATTCACACATGTGACATCACTGGACCCCAACGAAACGTCACAAGGAAATAGGAGGCTTGGAGGGCAAAGGAGAAGGTTTGTGAGAAGCTTTTGACTGTCTATGAGCAACAGAGGGATTGTAATGAGAGCTGGATAGCTTCTGAGCTATGGATTTGTGTAATCTAGATTATATTTCCACTTGTATGATAATACAAAGATGGGGATTTACGCAGGTGCTTTCCCCTGGTAAATTATTCTATGTTATGTGTGTTTGATTTCTCCATATTAGTTATACGTGTTCTTATTGATGCTGCTCATGTTCAATTAATCTTCTGCTAAATTGGTTGTAGGAGTAGATCAAGTGTTTTGCTTTAGTACATTGCATTAGTAGGTGATCTACAGTGGGAATTTCTACATGGTATCAGAGCTAGCTGATTTGTAGAAAAAGTTCTACATGGTATCAAAGCTAGTTGATATATAGAAAAATTCTACAAAATTCTACATGGTATCAGAGCATAGGTGATCAAGGAGAGAATAATATACTGAGAGGAGATTTCAAAGTTTTGAGTTTTGGGCCAAGAGTTTGTAGAGCAAATCTGAAAATTTCTGTAAAATTTTTTTAGAAATAAATAGTAGACCTAGATTGCTTATGGAAAAAAAAATCGATTGAATTAGAGTTCGAATGAGGTAGATATCACTGATTTAAAATCAACTCTTTTTCCAAAAAATTTCATGACGACGGGAAAGTGGAAATAGATTGGTGTGCTAGCGAAAAACCTGTATGCACTTGAGGTACAACATGCATGCAAAGCCTTGAGGAGCAGGGAAAAGGTTAAGTACTTGGTGGTTGAGAGGGAAAGTAAATTACGTCTCCACATACAGCGCCAGAAGAAATCTCAGATGATTGCGGAGGAGCCACGATTAGTGCATCAGATTTAGGAGGTTTTGGAGCAACCACAACAGAGGAAGCTGGGAGGAGATCGATTAGAGATATCTACTCATGCAGATACCTTCAGTAGGGGGAAAATTCGAGCCAGGTGGGTAATGGGATCACATGCAGCCATACCTCTAGGTAGGAGGTGGGGCGATATAGAGTGATCATCTAAGGAGGAGTGGTAGGATCCTTGAGGTACCCAACCTCTTGGGTGAGACCTTGCTACGGGAGCCCTGATGTGGAGTAGCAGGAACTGATTGATTAGGTAGACTCATATGCAGATGGAGCACCAGAGAGACCTACAGTTCAGGGAATCCTAGGACAACACAGGGCATGTAGGCTACAATAATGTGACAAGCACAAGTGTGTTGTAGAATGTAGGTTAGCACAGAGAAGGGTGAAATAGTGCGAGATGCATGGAGATGTTGCAGTAGCGCAGAGGTTAGAGAGGGAGCAATTGTTAGGAGCAGGTAGAGCTTCAACATCAGAGTATGCTTCTAGCCCAACAGAGTGGTCAGTTGGGAGTTTTTTGTTCCGAGTGTTGCTGGAACAACCGCACTTGGTAGATGTGTTGCATGCAAAACATTCCAAAGTTACAGGATTGGGTTCGAGACGAAGCCTTTCTTGTTGAGAGGGAGTGTTGAAAAATGTGCATCAAGAAATGCTAAATTTAGGAATTGCTTAAAATAGAACTACTAAAGATAGCATGTATAAAAATAACAGTTTGGCCAAGGAGCATTTTGGCCACCTTGGGTGAGAGGTGAAACTGCTTAACATAGAATCTTCTAAAAATAGCATTTTTGGGTCCCTTCCTATTTTTAGCAATCCGTGGTCTAACTGTAGAACGTAAAAACAAATTTGGTCTTACCAGCAGTTTAAAATATTAATTAATTAATCTCCATGAGTTAATTAGTTAAGGAAAAGAAAACTTGAAGTCTTTGTGAGAACCTGCAATTATTTCTCGATGCATTGGGGAATGTGTCCTTGATTTGCTCCACTGCTTGAGGAATTAAGGATGAGTTCTATATTGAGAGGATTATTTGACTTAGTTTAACTTAGTCAAGTTCAGGTAGATTAATTTAAGAAGTTGTTAGATTAATGAGATATAGTTTGTTGATGATTGCATGCATGTGACAACTATTATTTTCAGATAACTCTATATTCACTCATGGATAACTGATGTATGTCCGTTCTATCAGAGACCCAATTGAGATCAAAGAAGGGACAATGTACTATCAGTTGGATGGATATTTTTCCTATAAAGGAAGCTCATCCATGATGAGGATTGATCTCCTTTAGGTTTGTGCAGTTAGATTAGAGGTTAGTGAGTGGGTGAAGCGGACAATTCACACATGTGACATCACTTGACCCCATGGAAACTGCACAAGGAAATAGGAGGCTTGGAGGGTGGAGGAGAAGGTTTGTGAGAAGCCTTTGACTGTCTATGAGCAACATAGGGATTGTCTTGAGAGCTAGATAACTTCCGAGCTAAGGCTTTGTGTAATCTGACTATTTTCCACTTGTATGATAATATAGAGATGGTGTTTTAGCAGGTGCTTTCCCCTGGTAAATTCTATTGTGTTATGTGTGTTTGATTTCTCCATATCAATTATATGTGTCCTTATTGATGTTGCTCATGTTCGATTAAGCTTCTACTAAATTGGTTGTAGAAGTAGATCAAGTGTTTTGCTTTAGTACATTGCATTACCAAGTGATCTATAGTGGGAATTTCTACTTGGTATTGGAGCTAGCTAATTTGTAGAAAATGTTCTACATGGTATCAGAGCTAGCTAGTTTGTAGAAAAAATCTACAAAATTATACATCTTTCTTCTTTTCCCTCCAAATTTCATAGCTCTTATTT
This sequence comes from Pinus taeda, assembly GCA_000404065.3. Taxonomy (NCBI): domain Eukaryota; kingdom Viridiplantae; phylum Streptophyta; class Pinopsida; order Pinales; family Pinaceae; genus Pinus; species Pinus taeda. The sequence continues at coordinate 103,488 of APFE031077827.1, read as the reverse complement.
TAGTATTTTCTTATTATTTATTATTTTTCCATAGGCTGACACTTTTAGGTTGAAATTTCCTCTGATTCACCTTACGAATCATGGGAAGACTCATTCTAATATTTAATTTCAATGATGGATATTGAATGAAGGAGTGTTATTTGTTGTTTTTTAAGATTTTTTTACAAATTTCCAATATGCTCAGGAGTTCGAGCTAAATTAAGAAGAGTTCCATTTGATTTGATTTTGGATAAATCTTCTATGATGTTATATTTTCCAACAAACTTGGGAATATTATTACTTTGATTAGAAAGATTATTTTCTTTAATGTTAGATGCAGATTGCCTTGGAGTAGAATTATGATGAGAAGGATTATTTTGAGATTTTTTGTTGTAATTTCAAAAGCAAGTATTTATGATATTTATATCATCTATCCAATACAAGGTATTTATAATAGGATTTGGAAGTGGAGACGTTGAATATTTCCCAAAATTTCTTTCTCTACTTGCCTTCATAATTTCACAGGTCTTTTCGTCATGACAGTTTTGCAAAAGTTGAACTAAGGATGATTCAGAAGAAAAGTTCATGGAGCAAAAGAAACAGGAGGAGGTTGGTAGATAGATGTGAGAGGATATTGGGAGGGTCTAGGTACAACTTTGTGTTTAGAATAAAACATGAAATTTTTCATATCTTGCATTAACTGTAAGATCAAATGCATTTCATGGTTCTTGTTGGATTCATTCAAAGAAATACCAGTTCTCATATTCTGATATTTATATTCGATGCAAGTCTATAAGGATGTGGCTGGATCATTAATAGATTTATCTTCAAGTTGATTCCCGGGGTCACGACTTGGTCATATTATCTCCAATTGATGTGCATGATAGCCCGTTGGAAGGATCTCTTTGAGGACTATGACAAAAAAAGAAAATTTTAAACAAAAATTCGCTAGCGATAGATTTCCCAAAAAAATTTCGTTTAGGGCCTCAAAATGTCTCCGAAAGTTTAGGACCCAAAAAACTGCTAAAAATACTAAATTGTGCTATAATTAAGGAAAATAAAAAACTGAAAGAAGCAATGGTGGGGGTCTAGGTGGAATTAGCGGGTGGCCACCAATATCCACCTAGATCATTCCTCTCCCCTTAGGAAGCAATGGTCCCCATTGCATTGAGTTCCTCCATGAGATGAGGGAACTTCTACCAAACTTGGTCCCTGGTGAGCCACTTGCCCTGGTGAGGGAGTTGGCCTGCTTTGACAACTCGATACAGTTGGATATTCTGCTAGCGAGTGTGCTTGATCTATGTGTCCATGATCCGATTAGTTGCAGCTTGTTCCAAGAAATCTGGATTTAACTCTATGGGTGTGAGTTGTTTTGCAATGTTAGATGTGTCTAGTAATGGTGGAGAGTATGGCCAAAGGCAGTCCACATTGAACATTGGGTGCATGCCAAAGAATGGGGGAATGCTGAGCTGAAATGAATTGTCTCGCACAACCTTAGTAATGGTGCAAAGACCATATTGGAGTGGTCTAGGTTTCCGATTGGCTCCGGTAAAGTGTTCCTTCTGCAAATTCAACCAAACTTTGTTGCGCACCTAAAACTTGTGTGGCACTCGATGTTGATCATGTCACTGCTTGTACTTGGCATTTAATTTCTCCAAAATGTCAAGGACCTATTGGCGAATATGTTGGAAGTGCTCAAAGAAGTTGTTTGCCTTATATATTTCGGACTGGACGTGAGCTGAATTTGCATGAGTAGATGCAAATGGCGTGGCCACATGTATGGGACATAGTGGCTGGAATCCCAAGCCCACCTGAAAAGCACTGGTGGCCAGTCGAGCTATGGAGAGCTTGGTTGTAACTATGTTGAACATAGGGGAGGCTCTCGTCCCATGTGCATGGATACTTTGAGTTGTACATGCGTAGAATGTGTACAATCATCCTGTTGACAACCTCTGTTTGGCCATCAGTTTGAGGGTGGAAGGTTGTGGACTTAGTGAGTTTGGTGTCCAACATCAACCAGAGACTAGACCAAAATGTACTGAGGAACCTATTGTCCTATTCTGAGTTGGTAGATTGTGGCATCCCAAAGTGTACCCACACTCGTTCAAAGAAGAGTTTAGCAGTGGCTTCTACTGTGATATTCTTCTTGCAGGTCGCCATAACAACCATCTTGGAGAACCTGTCGACGACCACAAAAACACAGTCATTTCCATGCTTAGTGGAAGGAAGGCCTAACATGTAATCCATGAAGATGGATTCCCAAGGTCGACTAGGGATAGGAAGCGGGGTATAGAGGCCTTGCTTCTTGATGGTCAGTTTGGCAATGGCGTAGGCAGCACATGATCTGATGTACTTCCCGACATCGTGTCAAAGATTCGGCCAATAGAAATACTTTTGTAGTACTACCACTATCTTTCGACCCCAAAATTCCCAACAGCCCGACTATAGTGTGCTTCGCAAATCATCTTGGCACGCTTTCTTGAAGGAACACAAAGGTGACCTAGGTGGCATAATAGGTCATCCTGGAGGTGAAAATCTAGAACATGCTTACCCTCCAAGAGTGTCTGGTATGTGTGGCCTAATTCCGGGTCGCTTTTGTAGAGCAGTGGCCAATCAGAAGTCTCATGCCCACAATAGTTGAGCACAGTGGTTAACACCATGATCGGTGGTCGACTGAGGCAATCTGCGACATTATTGGTGTTGCCCTTCTTATACTTGATATTGAAAAGAAACTGCTGCAGGTATGTGGACCACTTCTGATGGTGATCATTTTGAATTTTCCTTGGGTTTGTATAAACTGCAAGGGCGACTGTTTCCTTCCCTAAAATGTAATGCTTCCATTATCGGTTGGCCTGCACAATGGAATGCATCTTTTTGTTATAAGTGGGATACTTCTAGACTATGTCTGAAAGTGTCTGATTGTGATATTCCACTGGATGCTCATGTTGAGTAAGGATTTCCCCAATAGCGTAGTCAAAGGCATATGTCTTGACCTCAAATGGTTGTTGCAAGTCTGGTAATGCAAGAACTGGTGCTGAGCAGAGGCAATCTTTCAACTCTGTGAATGCCTTCTGTTGAGATCCAGACCAAAAGAATTTTGCTTTCACTCCTCCCTTGGTGACTTGACACAAGGGCCAAGTGATACGAGAAAATTCCAACAGGAACTTGCAGTAGAAGTTGGTAAGGCCTAGAAAGTTGTGAAGCTCTGTCAGAGTGGTTGGAGATGGCCAATCCCGAATGACTTGGATCTTGGCTGGATCCACATGCACCCCCTATTCATCAATAATGTATCCCAGATATTGAACCTGGGTCAGCCAAAAGTGCATTTCTCAAATTGGACATAACTTGTGTTGTCGTAGTGTTTGGAGAACCTGTCGGATGTGGTGGAGGTGCTCTTCCCAACTCTGGCTGAAGATCATGATGTCATCCAAATATACCACTACAAATGAGTTGGTGAATGGCCACAAGATGTCATCCATTAGCCTCATGAAGGTTGCAGGAGCATTCGTCAATTCGAAAAGCATAACCAACCATTTGAAAAGGCCCTCCTTGGCTTTGAAGGTAGTCTTCCACACATCGGAGGGTTCGGTTGGTATTTGGTGATATCCTGACTTCAAATCGATCTTGCTGAAATATTTTTCCCCCTTCATTTGGTCCAGGAGGTCATCAATCCATGGGATTGGGTACCTATTATGGGCAGTGATGTTGTTCAGCACCGAATAGTCAATACAGAGTCTCCAAGTCCCATCCTTCTTCTGTACCAACATGATCGGGCTCCTACAGGGTGATGAACTCGGACGGATGTGACCTTTTTGTAGTAGATCTTGAATCTGCCTCTTGATTTCATCGTTCTCCAAAACAGAGCAGTGATAGATTGGTCCATTGGGCAGCGGCGCACTTGGGGTCAGATCAATGGAGTGCTTGAACTAACAGTGTAGAGGACCCCCTGCGGGGGAGGTGAAGATGTCCTCGTACTCCTCGACGACCTTGTCCATCTGTATTTGTTGTGTGGAGGGGCCTTATCTCGAGGTCGTGGCCACCATTTTCTTCTTTCCTTAAGGGCGTATCATCAGGAAAACAAATTTCCCGGTTTTGGAAATGAGCTTACATCATTGTTTTGTAGTAACCAAAGAGATGGCGGTAGGTGGTGCTACCTCTGGTATCCTATACAACTTATCTCCCAAAGTAACAATAACAACACGAGGCCTTGATTCATACACAACATGTCTCTTCCACAAGTATGGTTGTTCTAATAATACATTATAAACTTCAAGGGGAGCAATGTCACACAATACCTTATTCGTGAAGGGCTTGATGTTGCATGGAAGGCGACATTGTTGGCTCACGGAAAGATCTCGTCCTTGAGAATTAGGATGGAAATGACAATTTTAGTCAAAAAATTGCTGAGTGGTAGATTTCCCAAAAAACGTCGTTTAGGGCCTCAAAATGGCTCCGAAAGTTTGGGACACGAAAAGTTGCTAAAGTTAGTAAATTATGCTATAATTAAGGAAACTGAAAAAGTGAAAGAAGCAATTTTGGGGGTCTGAGTGGAATTAGTAGGTGGCCACTAATATCCACCTGGATCAACCATGAAGGATTTCAATCACAAGCATAATATTTAGTTGTGTAAAAATACTAGACTAGCTACAATAGAACAAGAGAGAAGCGAGAATGAGGTTGATGAAAAAAAAGCTAAGTAGCTAAAGGGACCAAGTAACATAAAAAAGGGATATGGTTGTTAATGAGTGAATATGGTAATTTATCAAAATAAAAAGGGGAATGAAAATTAGTAATTAGGGACTTTTGCAACAAAGTGATGTGCAATAATTGAGAGGAAATTGTTATGTCATAGCTTAAGTAGTTTTGAATTACTTTCATATATCATTCTAAGTGTCACCCCTTGATCCTAAATGGTACTTTCACATATCATTCTAGGAAAGGTCAAGTAGTAAAAGAAAAGTTGTCAGATATACTCCTAATAATGTTTGAAAAATAGTTAAATGATGACATATGTGAAATCATAATAAGATTCTAAATGCAGTATACCGAACATTAACAAATTATATCAATCATTTACATGATATCATGTATATTTTGTTTAAGAGAAATTCTTTGGTGTAAATCACAAGATAAATAATTTTTCAATGCATTTCGAGCCAACAAGTGTGGTTCATCGTCAGGACAAGTTGAAGAAATAGATCCAGCTTAGCATGTTAAATTGTCTGAGCAGAGACTCCAACGGCTATCTGCCCAGCACCATCAGATCTTTCTGATGGCTAGTTTGGCTTTCGTTCAAGCAGAAATCAACAGGGTTAGAAAATCCTTTAATCTAATTTCTCGTTCTATTCTTAGTTTGCATCTAGAGCTTGCGAACATGTTTTCGGCCTCCCTTTGGGCGAAAATAGATGTCTGTTCAACCTTGAAGTCCATTTGAGTGGAGGAAAGTTGGAAACAAAATTAGATGTCTAAGTTTCAGAGATTAATTGGGTATGCAGCGTTTTCTGGAAGAGCGCGGGTGGGGTTTCTCAGAGCCGTGTCTCTGCTGGTCAAATTTCAATGATCAGGGATTGGTTAACTGGTATCTCAGAAGGTAAATCTACTGCCCTTGCACCCTGCAGTTCTGAGCATGCTTCTGCGAGTCCAGATCCAACATTGAACAATCAGTATTTTCTCTGCTCCGAGGGTTATTCTTCTCCTGGTCTACCATCCTCTCCCAAGAGCATTGAATGGTCTTCTCCTGTCTGCGCAGAAAGGGATTTTGGTGTCTTTTCACTTGGCAGTTTGGCACATATGAACGCTGGTCCTTATCGCACGCTCACGGAGAATGATCTCACTGCGATTTTCGTTTCTCATACTGCTAGCTCGATCGTACTGTCGTAGTTGGATAGTACCCTGGCCGGGTGTAGATCTATCTCTAGGCGGAAGGTACAGCTACAGATTGACAGTTCCCTAGCCGTGGGCAGATCAGACTCGGTGCGGAAGGTCTGCTTGCATTCCAGTCCTGCAACAATCTGTTCTCCCGAAGCGTGCTCCTTTTCCTCTTCACGTGGTCAAAGCATGGAGGCTTCAGTTCAACATCGGTGCCCTAGTGCTGATATTCAAACCCATATCAGTCTGCTACATAGGAATTTTGATGTCAATAATTGTATTAATAATTAATTTAATAATATAAATAATAATGTATTTAACCATTTTGGCTTTTCCGAGTTTGTGGAAGGAGTGATGGGAGCATAGCGGACCTGCGACGAAAGAGCGGCTAGGGTTTCGAGGTTCGGGGTAGCAGAACAGCGAAAGCGAGGCAAGAAGGCCTGAGAGGAGTGAGGAGACCCTAAAAACTTGCGGGCAAAGACTAGCAGGGGAAAAAGAAAGGCGGCGGGGAGGAAGGAACCAGACAGGACTGAGGGCAGCCATGGATGGAAATCAGTGGATGGGAGGGATCCCCTCCTTTAAAAATGTGGTAGGCGGCGAAACCAGTGGAGGTGGGCAGCAAGGATTGCAGAAGGAAAATGACAAAGACATACCAGTCCTGGGAAGCAAATGGCAAGCAAGAATGGGGAATAGATGCTTACCTAGGGCACAGAAAAAACTTAGGTACGTTATCCCTAACAATACGTTGGAAGATTATCATTGCTATATGAAGGATCATGCTTTGATATGTAAGTTTATAGGTTTTTGGCCATCTGAAAAGGATCTATCGAAATGGATTCAACTGAGATGGAAGCCAAAAGGACATATAGACCTGAAACTTGGAACAAAGGGTTTCTTCATAGTCATTTTTGCAAACCTTGAAGAGAAGGAGAGAATATTTGAGGAAGGACCATACTTCATGAACAATGCTGGATTATTTATGTGGCACTGGGAAGATAGATACAACCCAGGTGCGGAAAAGATACTGGCAGCACCCATATGGGTCAGATTGTTTGGGTTACCAACAGAATTTTGGGACCCTGAGGTACTGGAAGGGATTGGGAACTTGATTGGAGCTTTCGTCAAAGTAGTAGAATCGACCAAAAGGGGAAAATACACATCCTATGCAAGGATTTCTGTGTATATGAACATAGCATAACCTTTACCGGAATATATAGAGGTGGAATACCATGATGAAATATGGTAGCAGCCAATAGATTATGAGCACATCCCCTTTAGATGTCGCAGGTGCCACGAGTACGGACATCTATTTAGACAATGCCCACAAAACATGGAAGGGGAGGCAACAAGAATTATAGAGGAGGAAAGAAGGAAAGCAGAAGGGTCAGATATAGGAGAAAGAGGTTTCAAGGAAGTTCAGAGGAGACAAAAACCAAGATCAGAGGGAGCACGAGGGCAACCAAAAGGAAAGAACATACCTACTAAAAATCAGAATCAATTCCAGGTCCTTCAGGATGAGAAGGAGGAAACAGAAGATGGAAAGAAGGCGGAAGGGGGTAATGAGAATGTTCCAATGGAAATCATAACTGAGGCCACAGGTAAAAATATCAGCTAGACCAGAGAAGAAGAAGTAGAGATGGGGGAAAGCTAGGAGAACATAGTGGAACAAATAATGCAGGGAGTAGACAAACGAAAAGAAAATGGGACCGAAGAGGAAAGAATAATGAAGAAGCTTCTCCAAGAATGGAAGAACCTAGATGAAAAATTCATCCCGGAATCACAGAAACAAAAATATAAGGAAGCATTCCAAAAATACAAGGAAAAGAAAGGTTGCATGGTAGGGACCGGACCTGATCAATCAGGAACTCAAGGAAATCAAAACATTGGAATGGACATAAGTGGCAAAGGAGGTAGAAAGAGGGGTAGAAGAACAATGAATGAGACGATTCAAGCAGTGGGAGAAACACTAGTTAATTCAGGAAGAGTGATACCTCTGTTAGAGGTATTTCAACAACCTTCAAAACGTTATAAATGATTATTACAAGTTGGAATATAAGGGGACTCAATAGTAAGGGAAAGCAGAGATATCTAAAGGAGTGATTGAAGAAGGACAAGCCTGGCATAATGCTAATTCAGGAAACATAAATGGATCAGCAACAGTTACAAGAAATTATGGAAAAGATGAGACTGAAATATGAAGTAATGGCTCAAGATGCGGTTGGCACAGCTGGAGGTTTAGCGATTATATGGAATCCAAAGGAGGTTATTTTTGAAAATTGGATTAGCCTCCCCAGAATACTATCAGGTGTGTCTAGGTTGACAGGAATGGAGGAAATAATACTTATCTCAGGGGTTTACGGCCCCCACTTACCCAGGGACCGGAAGGAATTCCTTAAGAATATACAGGCAGTAAGGCGAATAATTCCTGATAACTTATGGATAATAGGAGGGGATTTTAACCTTATCTACGACATAGGTGAAAAGAAATGAGGCATAAGGCAACCAGATCAAAGACTAGTGGATACCCCCACAACTAACAGCGTCTTCACCTGGAATAACAGGAGGGGTGGGAAAAGCCAGATAGTGTCTAGGCTATATAGGTTTCTCATGTCTGAACAAATTCTGAACAGAGATGTATTCACAGAGGCGAAAATTCTTCCTGGTCTAGGCTCAGACCATTGGCTGATCCGATTAGAAATTGATATCAAGAAAAATAATGGTAAGAAACCTTTTAGATTTGAGGCGTTTTGGCTCAGAAATTCTGAGTTCTTACATAAAGTTGAAGAATCATGGACTCATAGTCAGGTTAAAGGGAAAGGAAAAATGCATACCTTCCAATTGAAGCTCAAGGAAATTAAAGGTAAAATTAGAAAGTGGAATAGAGAGGAATTCGGGCACATCATGGAGGAAAAAAAAAAATTGGAGAAAGAGATGGAGGATATTCAACAGCAAATAATCCTAGAAGGAAGGGATGAAGAATAGAGTAAAGAAGAGGGTAGAATAATAAATCAGCTGGAAGAAAGAAGAAAACAGGAGGAGATCATGTGGAGGCAAAAGTCAAGGATAAACTGGCTGCACGAAAGAGAAATGAATACAAAATTTTTCCATCAAGCGATGATACAGAACAGACAAAGGAATCGGATATTTTCAATCAAAACTGCTGAGGGGGAAAGGGTAGTAGATCAGGAAGGAATAGAAAGAGTCTTAGTGGAATATCATAAAGAAATCCTCACTGAAACACAGGAGGCACGAGGGGAAGCAATAGATCACATATGCAAGGAGATACCAAAAATCATAACAGTGGAACAGAATAAGGCCTTGATGAGAGTGGCTACCATGGAAGAGGTTGAGGAGGTGGTCATGAATATGAAAAAAGGTAAAGCTCCTGGGCCCGATGGTTTCACAGTAGAATTCTACCAGGCAGGATGGCACTTCTTGGGGCAAGAAATCTTGGAAGCGGTCGAAGAGTCAAGACTGAAGCAAAAGATCTGGCCAGGTATTAATTCAACCTTTCTAACCCTGATCCCTAAAAGTAACAATTCTAAGGATGCTCAAGGATTCCGCCCTATAGCTTTATGTAATGTCATTTATAAGATCATTGCTATCTTGATAGCGAAAAGATTGAAACCTTTACTTCCGAGTATCATATCTCCAGAACAAACTGGATTTGTCGAGGGGCGACAAATTCTGGATGGTCTAGTGGTTACTCGGGAGATGATACACTCCCTAAATCAAAAGAAGCAGAGGGGAATGATGATAAAACTAGATCTTTCAAGAGCCTACGATCGCTTGAGCTGGAGATACCTTTGTATGGTGCTTGATGCTTATGGTTTTGAAAGGAGATGGATCGAATGGATATACAACATGATCTCAACCCCAATCTTCTCAATTCTGGTAAATGGTACCCCAACAAAGACTTTTAATGCTTCGAGGGGTATAAGACAAGGTGACCCTCTCTCCCCCTTTCTCTTTATTCTAGCAGCTGAAGGGCTAGGAAGAATTATCAAAAGAGACCTCAGGAAAAAGAGAATCAGAGGATTGAAACCCTGGGGAAACAATTTGGCAATAACGCATCAACAATTTGTTGATGACATAATGTTTTTGGGGGAGGTCACCATAAAAGAGGTAAGGGCGATCAAGGAAGTGTTGGAAATCTTCATGGAGGCATCTGGAATGGAGGTTAACAAGGAAAAATCCTGTACTTTTATTTTTAACACCCTGGAGGCCATCAAAGCTCACCTTACTAGAACTTTGAGTTTCAGACAGGGGGACCTCCCTACCAAGTATTTAGGGAACCAGTTGGATATACACCCCACCCAGATGAAAAACTGGCAGGAAGTCATAGATAAAATCAAGAAATGCCTGACAAGCTGGTCTTTTAGATCCTTGAACATAGCTAGCCAAATCATCTTGTTAAAGTCTGTTTTGTAATCAATCCCTATCTACGCTTTGTCCATCAGAGCAGCATCCAAAGGAGTGTGCACAAAATTGAAGGAGATATTTGGGAAGTTTGTCTGGGGAGGACCTAAACAACAAAGGAAATGGACCTTTGTATCATGGAAAAACCTGGTACAAAGAAAGGAGGAAGGAGGTCTGGGTATAAGGGATCTCGAAATGCTAAACAGGATCTTAGGCACTAAATTATGGTGGAGATGGTTACAAGGAGGGAAGGATGTTTGGAAAAGAATATGGAAACTAAAATATAATATGCCAGAATCAACAGCATGTAAGCTAAGAATTCAAGAAGTACCAAAAGGGTCCTCTATATGGGATTTAGCAAGTCAGAACAGAGATGTGGTCAATCAACATGCATTCTGGGAGATTCGTGGAGGCAACAATGCAAAATTTTGGGAAGACGGGTGGCAGCAGAAAGACAAACTTGCAGAGATACAAATCCTAAAAGAGATCCAACAGAAAGCGAAAAGGGTAGGTATTGTTAGGGTCCCACCCTAACCCCCTTATTTATGACATGGGATCATGTCATAGTTAACAGTCAATAAAGCCCATATTAATATTTGTAAGTGGTTAACCCGCAATTAATAATGGGACAACAGTTAGTTGCAAATGGGCGGTAGTATTAGATAAAGGGTAAATGGGCGGTAGTATTAGATAGACGGTATTAATAAAACCTACGGTATTGGCCCGTGGTATTGCATGTATGAGTCATATATAAAGGATAGAGACTCCCTGCGAGGAGTATCGTGTCTTGTTTTGTAATCGAGCTCTTCTCTATTGGAGGTTTCCCCCTCAAAGAGACCGGTGAACATTTCTCTCTGAGTAATAAAATCATTGCTATTCTGTGTTCTGGGTATAATTTCTTCGCATATTCTATGTTCTGGGTATCTTTTCATCGCATATTCTCGGTTTAGTATTACTTTGAATGTTAAGAAGCATAACAAGTGGTATCAGAGCACTTTTTGGGGCTCGGTGGGATCTCCAAATTTTAGCAAAAAATTTTTTTGGCTAGAGACGTGTTCCGGTGTCTTTAAACCACGGGATCTGTCGTTAAGCGCATAAACCTGCGGATTTGGGGAGGCATGCATGCAGGAAATACAAGAGGTGGTCACGTCTGTTGGATTCCTTGTAACCCCTGTGGGTACCCCTTCGAGTAGTAGTGATTAGACAGAACCCGCGCGCGGACTATCTTCCACGTACCCTCTGGTATATAGAAGCCCCATAGCTACCTTGAAGCCTCGGCATAATAAACCTCGGTCGTCTTGTGGCTACAGTACACTTCGGCGCAACACTTGGAGAGATTACTCACCCGTACGATAGGTAGTCGGGTTGTACGGCTAAGGGTACGGCGATCCTCCTTAGTTAGAGCCTGAAACATTGGGCGAGTATCTACTGTCAGCCCTTATGTATATTGCGATCTGTAGCACCTGACACTCCTCAAGACCATAGTTCCCTTTCTATCGGGGGATCACACATCATCTATTCCAGATCAGCGAGTGCAGGAGCAGCAGACATCAGTCCCGCAGCTCTATCAGATCAGCAGCAACAGTGATCCACGATCCAGATCTCTCAGATCCACCAGATCGGAGTAATTGTGAAAGGTTCCTGTGCTTGGCTATAATTTTTGCAGGAATTTTGGCGGCATTGACATTTTGAGGATTTGAGGGTTGTAGTATTGATCAAGAAGGAGTAAAACTTCGTTAGGAGTTTTCCAAAAAAAATAAAAATAAATAAAGGAGTCTGAGATCTTCCGAAGCACTTATTTGTGATCTAGCCCATCAGCATCAGGACAACGAGCTAAGCACGGTGGTACCATTCAATTTCCGCACAAAAAAAAATTTTGCGGTCCCAATTTTTCAGCAAGTTGGTGTATGGTAGCAACTAGACCTCAAGCAATGGCCAATGAAAGACTAGAAAAACTGGAAACAAATATGACTGAGCTCAAAACTTCGCCTGACGAACTATCTAGCATGGTACGGCAAGCACTCGTTAAGGGCAAGGAGCCAGCTCTAGAGGACCACTATAATGACCATGAGGGTGAGTCTAGCCACTTTCCTCATGCCTGGCACACCCATACACCACCCAATAGAGATCTCCCACTCAGTCAGCGACCTCCCAAGTTGGATATGCAGAAATTTGATGGTTCTAACATGTCCGCATCGCTAGCACAAATGGAATAGTATTTCAAATTAAATTGTCTCCAAGATGATTGGACTAATATTAGAGTGGCGACCATGTACTTGGACAGTCAACAATGGCAATGGGTGGAATGGCATTAGCGTTGTAATGCACCTTTTTCGAGTTGGGCCCAATTTGCTAAAGCTCTTCGAGATCGCTTTGAACGGGGAGACTCCTTTTTGGGCAATCTCACTAAGCTCCTACAGACGGGTACAACGAATGAATATATCACCGCTTTTGAAGCCTTAGCCTTTCGCACTCACCATCTCTCCGATGAGTTCTACACGGAATGTTTTATCAGTGGTCTTAAAGAAGCCATCAAAGCTCAGGTTCTACTCCATCACCCTCCCACATGGACGGAAGCCTGCCACGTAGCCCGTAAGGTGGAACGTGCCATAACAGCCCAATACAGCCGCCCCAATTTCCCCACTAAAGGTTGTCCCCCACAAGCTCATACCATGACTCAGACACTTAAGGTCCAAAAAGTATCACCTCAGGAAATGGCTGAGAGAAGCAAGCAAGGAATATGTTACTACTTTGATGAAAAATATTCCCCTGGTCATAAATGCAAGGAGCCCAAGTTTTTTCAAATAGATGCCACTGACTACAGCTCCACTGAGGAAGATCCACCTCTTGAGGAACAGGAGGCGATCGAAGAAGACAACCAAAAGGAGATTATATCTGACGACCCAGTTATTTCGCTCAATGCATTGGCAGGAATCTCTTCCCTCAAACTCTCAAAATCAGGGGTTTTCTTAAACATCGCCCAGTAATAGTCTTGATTGATAGTGGAAGTACCCATAATTTCATCCATCAAAAAATCGCAGAAGCAGCGCATTGTTTTGTACGGGCAGTCTCTAACTTCCAGGTCCGAATTGCAGATGGGGGCACAATGAAATGTGAAGGCCGCTGTGAAAATGTCAAAATTCAAATGGGGGATTACCAGTTGAAAACCCACATGTTTGCCATACACATTGGGGGATGTGACATTGTCCTAGGTGCTGAATGGCTCTGCACCCTTGGGCCAATCATAATGGATTTCGAGGAGTTATATATGAGTTTTAAGCAGAACAACTAAACACATACCCTCCGTGGCCTCCAAGTGGGAGCACCCTCTCTCACCAGCTCGCATCGGAAGAAAAATTGTTAAAGAAGGGCCATCATGGAGTAGTAGCGCAATTTAATGCCATCCAGGTAGTCGAAACCAGACCTCTGCCAATTCATCCTGAGATGCAGTAGCTTTTAAATACCCTTCGAAGGGTCTTTGACAAGCCTCAGGAGCTTCCACCCTCACTAGGGGAACATGATCATAGCATCACCTTGGTTCCAGGGACTCAACCCCCAAATGTGCGGCCATACAGATATTCGTTCACTCAAAAGAATGAAATAGAAAAAATCATCAAGGAATTTTTGGAAGTAGGTGTCATTCGTCCCAGCATTAGTCCTTATTCATCCCCAGTGGTCATGGTCCTCAAGAAAGATGAGGAGTGGCAGATGTGTCCCGACTTCAGGGCCCTCAACAAGTTAACAGTCAAAGATAAATTCCCCATTCCGGTGGTTGACGATTTGCTGGACGAACTCAATGGGGCTCAATTCTTCACCAAGTTGGATCTTCACTCCCGCTATCACCAAATTCGCATGAAGGAAGCCGACATTCCCAAGACAGCTTTCAGAACTCATGAAGGCCATTATGAGTTCCTGGTCATGCCATTTGGTCTCTGTAATGCCCCTTCTACTTTTCAAAGTCTTATGAATCACATCCTCAAACCATATCTCAGAAAATTTGTCCTAGTCTTCTTCGATGACATTCTCATCTATAGTGGCACCTCGGCGGCACATCTTCAGCATGTAGATCTACTATTGCAACTGCTCTGCAAGCATAAATTATTTGTCAAGATGTCTAAGTGTGCGTTTGGCATGGAAGAAGTTGAGTATTTGGGCCACATTGTGGGGCGTTACAGTGTCAAGGTGGACCCCAAAAAGATCCAGGCAATGCAAGAATGGCCTCAACCTAAGACTTTGAAGAGCTTGAGAGGATTTTTGGGTCTCACAGGCTATTATCGTAAATTTGTCCGCAACTATCGTCGCACAGCGAAGCCCCTCACTCAACTCCTAAAGAAAAATTCCTTCTTTTGGACAGAGGAAGCACAACAGGCATTTACCGCGCTAAAAAATGCCATGTGTACCACTCCAGTCTTAGCCCTACCGGACTTCACCAAATCATTTGTCATTGAATGTGATGCATTGGGAACAGGTATTGGAGCGGTCTTAATGCAGGATGGGCGACCATTGGCCTTCACCAGCCAACAACTAAGTGGGAGGAATCTGGGCCAATCTACCTACGAGAAGGAAATGATGGCCATCTTACATGCAGTCGAGACCTGGCAACCTTACTTGTTGGGGCGACGTTTCCAAATCCGCAAAGATCATCACAGTCTTAAATATTTTCTGGAGCAACGTCTATCTTCCCCACAACAAAACAAGTGGCTAGCCAAAATGCTGGGATATGATTATGAGATCATTTACAAGAAAGGGAAAGACAAATGGGTAGCAGATGCATTGTCGCGCCAATTTGAGGAGGAAAGTACTTTACTCGCAATTTCCCTCCCAACTCCAGACTGGATTGAAGAGGCTCGCAGGGAATGGTTTTCATATCCAGGGCTTTCCCAACTTATTTCTCAATTGCAGGTAGATCCTAATTCCAGCAAGGGCTACTCGTGGCAGAATGATATTCTTCGCTACAAGGACAGAGTCATAATGTCACCAACATCCACCCTCAAAAGTCGCATTTTGGCAGAATTGCACTCATCACCCATTGCAGGACATTCAGGCTTTTAGAAGACGTATGCTCACACCAGAAGATCATTCTTTTGGACCGGTATGAAACAGGACATCCTTACTTTTATAGCAAAATGTGACGTCTGTCAACGCCATAAAGGGGAAACAGTCAACACACCTGGCACATTACAACCATTGCCCATTCTGGCGTCAATTTGGATGGAGGTCTCCATGGATTTCATTACAGGTCTTCCAAAGTCTGGGAACAAGTCAGTCATCATGGTGGTTGTGGACCGACTGTCGAAGTATGCTCATTTATGCGCCCTACCCCAACCATTTACACTAACCTTGGTTGCCCAAACTTTCATGGATTAGATCTTCAAATTGCATGGCATGCCCACTTCTATTGTGTCCGACCGTGATCCAATCTTCACCAGTAATTTTTGGCAGGAGCTCTTCAGAATACAAGGCACTCAACTCAAACTTAGTACTTCATATCGTCCGCAAACAAATGGTCAAATCGAATCCGTCAACAAATGTCTAGAAACCTAGCTTAGGTGTTTCACTTCAGAAAAGAAACACCTTTGGGTACAATGGTTACCTCTGGCGGAATGGTGGTATAACACCAACTATCATGCCACCACCAAAATGACTCCCTATGAAGCAGTCTATGGTCAACTTCCGCCTTCCCCTACTTCTTATCTCACAGGGTGCTCCAAAGTCCAAGCCGTGGATCAACTCCTACAACACCGCGCAACCATGCTCGCCCACTTGCGCGAGAATCTTCATCAAGCTCAGAACCGTATGAAGCAACAGGCTGACCAACATC
>APFE031077827.1:50035-65833 GCA_000404065.3 Pinus taeda | reverse complement strand
ATTAAATAATTATATATCAATTGTATTGTTCCATCAATAATGAATTACATCACATCATAGTACATCAATTTTCTCCTAATCACATTACACAACATTACATTTCTCCTTCTTAGATTTAGGCTCAAGGATTATACATTGGCTTATCTTTCTTTCCTTTCCTCTTCCGAACATCTATCTAATCTGAGAGATTGTCTTATACAACCACTTCCTTTCCATGAGATGTTTCCATTGCCGAGTGCTCATCCATATTTGTTGGCTCCTTGTCACTATCTGAAAGGTCTAATTCATGGGTGTTTTGATGCCCACTCTTTGCAAATGCCAAAATTATGGTTGAATTTTGGACTGTACAAATTGATGGGTGAGCGTCCTCCCCTGATGGTTGAGATGGCATATCATTAGTTTGAGTTGGGGCTGCAGGAGCAATGATGACATTAAGAGTCTTCTGTTTTTGATAATTAATCAACATGTGAGCCACAATGAACTTAGAACCATTGGTTGTTTTTGGACAATGCAATCCACAATTTTTCTACTTGGATTCAAGGTGCAAAGAGGTGCCTTGGGAATATGGGCCTAAATTTTGTAGGTGTCTAGGCTACTGGTAAGATCTACAACAAAAAGTCAAAATTTCATAATCCACCTGTTGGGAATAAACCCTATTTCCCCATTTAAGGAGGATTTTCTCTGGAAATCATTTTATAAGGCCCACTTCAACACATATGAAAATAAATGCGTGAATTCCTTCCATAATCCTTTTCGAGTCAATTTTGATGAAGCAACCTAACAAATTTCCCAAATCCTCTAAGATATCGAGATGTTTCATATAGATGGGAAAATTGGGAAACCTCACCCATATTGGAGTTGAAATATTTGACATAGATAGAGGATTAAAATTTGTAAACCAAGGATGAAGGGAGAGATCATATTGACACCAAAACCATGGTCCTTGATCAAAAACCTTATGTCGGTCCTCTAACTTCTTAAAAGTATCAATAATTTTTTTTTTGTCCCTATACTACTAGTGTAACCCCTTATTGTTATTAGTACAACCCCCTTATTATATTGTTTTGCTCATATAGTCCCCATATTATTATTATTGTTCCCCATACGCGCCCACTATTGTTATTATTGTGCCCTTACATTATTATTTTATTTCGGCTCTGATTATATTATGACCCCTTAGACTCCTATATATAGAAAGGAGGTCTTGTCATTTGTATCATCCAAGAATTGTTCATTTGTGTAATGTAAAGGAGGTTGCCCCCTTGAAGAGGTTGAATTATAAGTCGTTTATCTCTCTTTTCTATCTTTTTGTGAGCTGGTTTAATAACATTTGGTATCGGAGCTTTGGATTTTGGGGTTTCGCTACTCTAAATAGGTCATCATGGCAGTTTCACTATAACTTTTTTTTTGCGACGTTTTAGAAGTTAACAAACAAACCCACATGACCCCCTGCTGGGAGTGCTGCATGTCACTTGTTTATAGGCCACCCCTGCCAAAAACCTCAATTCCAGGTGACACATGTCTTACCACCAGGTTTCCAAATCACTCTTAGGCCACGATGCATGTCATGTTGGCCATGGGCCTCACCAAATACTAAATGCCTTCATAAAACAAATTTTCACATTATAAAATAAATTTGGGTTAGACTTCTGGATTATTATGTTGAAAAATGGTCAAGCAACCCTACTATGACACATCATCCTAGGGATTAAAATCTCAGGAGTTCTGTCCTAGCCTCCTTTCGAAACCTCTAGGGTAACAAACCTATGGGGTCCATCTGATGGCGAGAAATGATTTATCGTATCAATGGACCAGATCAAGCCAAGAGGTTTCCATACAAACGGGCCCCACAATGCTACTTGACCTGGGGATTTTAAATCTATAGAGTCCCAAACAGGCCTTCAATTGAAACCTCTTGGGTAAACCTTTCAGGGTCATCGACGACGTTAATACTCTTGTGGTATCCAACAAATCAAAGCTTCCCTGAATGTGCACCCTTGGTCATGGGACCTCACCATATATCTCGACAGGGAGTTTACCCTTTTTCCTCCAGCTAATGAATTCCAACCCTCGCAGGCATATGTGTATATATGTTTGGGCCCTTCGCCCCATCCTCAACACTCGATTATGACACTCTATAACACATGGGACTATTAAGAAATAGGGGTTGAACCCTTTAATATCTTAAGCTATTATCCCCACACGATTACATACACACACACACACACACTTTTGTGAAGCATGTTAGAGTTGTCCCTCCTGAGCTTATAATGTATACGCATATATGGAATTCACGCTATCCTTATTAAGCTCAAAAACTGATAAAACAAGGCTTGATAGCCAATCTTTTAATTACATAATATACATGACAAATATCCATCCATCCCTTTCATACTATGTTCATACTTAACCCCATTGGACAAACTTTAGGCTCATAATAGCCCATAGATCTATAGGTGTCTTGGACTGGTAATGAACATAAAACAAGATCATGAACACATAAAAGAATTCATTCATTTACCCAGGAATCATATAAGAAATCAACATTCCTTACGCATGTAGGAAATCACATTCCACAATATATCACAAGCATAATACCAACACATTGAATTAGTACCAACATAGGAATTAAGCCAACACATTAAAAAAAAGCTTAACATTCAAGGTGCAAGAGCTTGAGTAACTACTTATCTTCTAAAATATGCTTGACAACTGAGATTGAGACTTCAAATCTCCAACCAAACTTAAACAAATTACAACCAAGCCTTTCTTGTAGTTGTCACCTCTAAGTCATATTCCAAAGATTGAGGAGGAGTGTTTAAAGGACAAAACCAATGTTGCTAGCAAAATAGGGACTCCAGAGGACCAACCATCTCCACCCACTAGCTACTTAATGCAATCAATTGAACATAGGGAATCTAGAGGTCCACCAACTCCACCCTTCAACTACTTCAATGAGAACTATAATTGTACCATTCATAGGCTGAAACAAGGAATCTAGAGGCCCAACCTCTACCCACCAACCAAAAATGGGAGTCCATAGGTCTCCCACCTCCACCCTTTTATCAAAAAAGGGAATTAAGAGGCTCTCACATCCACCCTAAACCAAACAAGGGAATCCAAAGGCTTGACACCTCTACCCTCAACATATTTTTTTTATACAATGGTTCCACCCAATTCCATGAATCCAAAACTCATTGTAAAAACCAAGAAATAGGCAAAGGAGGCTAAATAACTCTCCTTAATAGGAATCCAAGGAGCGAGCCTCCACCCAAGCTATCAAGGGAATCCAAAGAAAACCATCTACACCCTCCAACCTTGTAGGGAATCTAGAGGCTACTATCCTCACTTGAAAGATGTTCCTCCAGCCTCTCGATTCTCAACTGAGTTATTTCTCTTGTTATTTCATTCCTATAACAACATAGATCTTCTATTATTTTCCTCTTATGCTATGGATTTATTCTTCCTATGCCAGCATAATTATGTCCTCTGTAATTGTTTTTTGATACATATTCTTTCCCCTTTTCTCTTTGTTCTTGCCCAGCAATGCTCCCATATGTTCTTTGTTCCCCTATGCGTGTAGAATAGTCTCTTCCCTAGAATTCTCCTTCTCCCTGAATGTGTGAATCATGATCACATAATGACCCCTCCAACCAAAGTCCCTTCTTTGAAAGTCCTCCCACTACATCGCTACAACCATTTCGGTTGCATGGGTAGACACTCTTGTCCCTTTTCCTCCAACTCGAACACAATGGTTCTTTCATTTCTGAGTGATGGTGGGCATGTTGTTGTGTCATCTCTCCCTTCCACTTTCCTATTGGTTGACTTCAACTATCCCCATTTCCAGTGCAACCCTCATCCTTTAATTACTTTCCTCTCTTCCTTGTGAATTTATGCAAGGTAGGAATGGTTCCTTTGTCCCCTTTCCAAACTCCATTAACTATTATAACCTATACAACTTAAAGCATATCTATTATCCATTCATGGATTTCATAAAAAAAGTCAAGCTTCTTTCAAATCCCAAGCAACCTCCTTCCTCAAACTCTGGAATATATGTCCTAGTTCTTAGGCATTTTTAATTATAATCAAAGTATATGAGATATTTAAAATGAGGGGTAATTCACATGGGTACGTCACAAAATCATCCCTGTTGGAAGAACACTGTCGTTGGTGTTCTATAACTGAACACAAAACAAAGAACATGCTTTAAAACCAAGAACAATTGATTTGGAGCTTTATATGCACAACTATATACAACATTTACAATATTTATTTACATTTTCCTTAACCAACAAAGAAAAAATGATATGCTACTTGCATTTGATTAACCATTTACCACATGGTTTCTTTAGGCCCAAAGTTCCTCCTTTGCACTTTGATTTTCTCTATTGCTTGAATCCAGGGTGTGAGATGCCTCCAATCCATGAAGCATAGAGGTTTCGGTAGGAACTCTCCCTCTAGATCTACCTTTAACACAGACCAATAAATTACATGATTAACATATTGTACATATATTTTAAGCAAAGAAACATTGAAATAGTGAAAGATAATTCATTTATATCATAAAATTAAAATGTTCAGATAAGGTATCCACATACTTGGAAGATTATACTTCTACAAATGGATACTTATTTAAAAAATGGCCTCATTTTCAAGGACTGTGTGGTCAAATGCTAATAGGAAGAACAACTAAATAAAACAAATCTCATTGCAACAAGCTCAAAGGGACACATTCAAAGACTAGTATACCACTGCACAAATATTCAACATTAGAATTGACAAAAGAAGCAAGCTTCAATATTTGGTAACTAAAATAAATTATGCCTCTGACAACTGTTGGAATTATGATGTATGTGTTGTACTTGATTGAAACCCACTTTAGCGAAACAACTCACTTGTATATGGTAACTAGATGAATCTATAGAAGAGATATCAGATGTGACAAAATGCATGACAGGAGTGTCTACAGATGTGATGAAATGCAAGGAAGCTCCAAGGAATCGGTTTAGAAAGCAACTCACTCAGATGAAATAGCAACTCACTCAGATGAAATATCACAATATAGTAGGTAAACAACAAAGAATTACAGATCAGTCTTCATAGAATGAAGAAAGAGAGGTATATGCAGGTAAATCACTGACCAAGCTACATATACACGCAGGTTCACTGTATACAAGTCATTTTTATGTACACATGCATTTTCATAGAAGGAAAAGTGCATATACCTTGGAAAAATAAATTTTTGTTCTGAAGTATTTGGTCCATGGTATTTTTTTGATCCATGGTATTGGTCCAAGGTATTGGGTCCAAAGGTATTGACCCAAGGTATTTGGTCTAAGGTATTGGTCCTAAGTGATTTTCGTCCATGGTATTGAGAAAGTTCTACAAACTATAAAAGGAGGAGAAGGCCATTAGGCCAAAGTGTGCAAGTATCGAATATCTGATGAAGTGAGAGATCTAATATGCAAGTTATTGGCTTATGGTGTTGTGCTTGATCTGAACCAAGGATGAACCTTAGTGTTTGATGAAGGATAAGATCTAATGTTGTATCAGGATCTCAAGGCTTAAACTGAATTATATTTATGTGGTTTGATCATGATCTGGGTATGACTGAAGTATGGAATAGTTGTAATGTTTAAATCATCATTTCTAGATCTGTACGCAGGTTCACTTTAGAAAAGGAGCATATACATGCTGGTTTTGCATATCAAAGCAGCGTATATATCATAAATTTGATTTGCAGATCTGTACGCTGGTTCGCCTTGAGGAAAGCATGTATGCACGCAGGTTAGACACATGGAAGTAGCGTATAGCTTATAAAATATGTTTTAGTTTCTTCTATTTGCTGTTTCAATGTTATGGGTTCTGGCTTGGGTTCTAGTTATTGTATTATGGTGACAACATTCTGAATGATCAAATTGATGGAGTGATTGATTAATCTGGTTATGGTTTGTTCAAAAGGAGATTTTTTGATGTAGATATATTTGATGATTGAATGATGTTGTTGATGGATCGAGTCTAAAAATTTATGAAACGTGGTCCTTGGAAGAAAAGAGAAGGTTGTAGCCTTCTGTAGGCTACCACCTACGTACTAGTAAACATATCAGCTAGTACAAGAGCCAGGTGGTTGTAGCTCCCTTCCAGTAGAAGCTAGAGAACGAGAGAAGGTTGTAGCCTTCTACAGGTAGAAGTTTGTGTACTGGTATAAGACTGCACCAGTACAAAAATTGTAAACATAATTCTCTTATTATTAAAAGAAGACAGAGATAATTGCAACAGGTGGTTTCCACCCACATTGGGTTTCCACCTTATATCTTGGTGTTCATGTGTGTTCCTTATGTGTGATGATTTATTCTATTTTTACCACACTGTCTAATGAATTCATGATATACTGGTTAAAGTTCAATGCATGATAATTTGGGTAAATCACAAGATCTCTGCATACATGCTAGTTGCATTAAGTACAGTTGCGTATACACGCTAGATGACTAAGATGAAGTAGCATATACAAATTAGTTTTTGAAATTTAAATTATTGATCTGATAATACTGATTCACCACCCCCTCTCAATATTATTTCCAACAATTGGTATCAAAGCTGGTCCTTCAGAAGAAGCTTGATCGCTTGAAGGAAGATCCATCATCATGAGTAATCAAGAAAGTGGGGGATCCATCAGACCTCCAATCTTTGATGGAAGCAACTTTGTTTATTGGAAGGTAAGAACCACAAACTATCTTCAATCTCTTGGAACAAATTTCTGGGAAATCATGGAAGGAGGATATACATTTCCATCAGCAATTCCTACAGATACAGTAGGTAAAAAGAAATATGAAACCAATGCCAAGGTTGTCAATACATTATTGGGAAGTCTATCACAATTAGAGTTTGTCAAAGTTATGTAGCTCAAATCAAACAAAGAAATATGGGACAAAATCGTTCTAAGCTATGAAGGAGACCCTCAGGTAAAACATGCTAAACTGCAAACTCTCAGAATTCAATATGAAACTCTCAAGATGCATAATGATGAAAGTATAGCTAGTTACTTCTTACATATAGATGAGATTGTTAATTGCATGAAGAATCTGGGTGAAGAGATAAAGGAAGTTACCTTAGTTGAAAAAGTTTTAAGATCCTTATCTGCTAAATTTGAATCAAAAGTATCTGCCATAGAAGAAAAGCAAGATCTACAGACTGTTACTATGACACAGCTTCACGGAATCTTATATTCCTTTTAGATGAGAAAAGGATGTCCATCAGATATGAGAGAAGCCACATTTAAAGCTTCAGCAAAAGGAAAACAAGAACTCAATGAATCAAGACATATTTCAGAAGAAGAAGAGGAAGCAAACTTTGTCAAGAAGCTTCAACGGGGTTCCGAAAGATTTAGAGGTAAACTACCTTTCAAATGTTTTGCCTATTGTAGAGTCGGTCATTATGCTACCGAATGTCCTCATAAAGATAAATATGATGAAGGGAAGGAATTTGCAAAATGGAATAGAAAACAAAGTGTAAGTAAAAAGAGCTATTATACTCATGAAGATGATGATTTTTTGGATGCTTTAGATGAAGATGACCTTTATGAAGAAATATCTAAACTCAAAATCTGTTTAGAAGAAAAGAATATGATTATAGATACGTTGACATACCAAGTTGCTAAAAGAGAAAAACACAATGAATAGCTAGAATGTGAAATTGGGGGTCTAAGAAAGGATCTTGAGAAAACAAAAGCTCTCAATCTTAGATTTGCTCAAGGATCAAAAACCTTAAATGAAATTATCAAAGTTTAGCACTCTCCTCTAATAAAGACAGGTCTTAGATATATTGAAGAAACATTTCAATCACAGAAGCCATCAACCTCCACTAAAAGCTATCTTGATGCAGCAAAGAGTAGTGAACAGTTTGACAATCGTCAGCAAAGGCATAAAGCAGATCACCAGGTGAATTAGGCTCAATTTACTTCAAGGATGAACAAAAGGCATAATCAACCTTAGGTAAATCATACTCAAATTGCTTCAAAAATAAATATCAATAGAAGTTACAAGCAATAGATTAGTAGATTTGATAATTGCAGGAACTTCTTTAATGGTCAATGTTTCTCATGTCATAATTTTGGACACAAATTTGCTCAATGTGTTTCTTACAAAACTATCATGACCAGAGAAGCACGAAATGAAAGGAATGTGACAAGGATCAAGAAAATTTCCTATAATAACTTTTCTCTTGTTGAAAATGAAATAGAATGCTCAATCTGTAACAACTTTGGCCCTGAAGAATCTGAATGCAGGAGTAAATTTCAGCAAATAGCTCAAAAGGAGCAATCTCCATTAAATCCAAAATAATGGAGAAAGAAATAACTGCAAACAGAAAGATGTGGTATAGCCTTGTATGCAGAAGGATAAGAAAACCAGTGGTACATCGAAAATGGATGCTCCAAACACATTACAGGTGACAAAGAAAAACTACATTCATATAATGCCTTAGAAAAGGAAAAGAGTGTCTCATTTAGAAATGACACTTCTGCTGCCATAAAAGCTAAAGGCTCTATTTTCTTGAAAGAAAAAGTTAAAGCTAGGAATGTTATGTATGTTGATGGCTTAAAGCATAACCTGTTGAGTGTGAGTCAAATGTGTGATCAAGGAAATCACGTAGTGTTTCGATCAAATGGATGTGTTGTTCATGACCTTGATACAGGAGAAACAGTGATCAAAGGGAAAAGAACTCCAAACAAGCTATACATACTCAAGGGAGGACAACAATAGTGCTATCTAAGCAAAGCTGATGAAAACTGGCTATGGCACAGAAGATTGGGACATCTAAGCTTTTCTCAAATAAGAAAAGCATGCAGATTCTAGGTTGTTCCTGATCTTCCAAATATCAACATTCCGAAAATACTATATGCAAATCATGTCAATTCGGTAAGCAAACCAGATCTCACTTCATCGAAAAGGAAGTGTCAGCTAGTAAACCTCTTGAACTTGTTCATACTGATTTATTTGGACCATCAAGGAAAAAGTCACCTCGTGGAGAAGAATACTTTATATTGTTCATTGATGATTTTTCCAGAATGTGTTGGATAGGTCTTCTAAAGCATAAAGATGAAGCATTTGAAAAGTTCAAAGCCTTCAAATCTTTGGTTGAAAAAGAATCATATCGCAAAATCAAATGCCTCAGATATGATTGAGGAGGGGAATTTACCTCGGATGAATTATTTGACTTTTGTGAACAGCATGGAATAAAAAGGTAGTTCTCCACTGTAAGGACTCAACAAAATGGAGTGGTAGAAAGGGTGAACAAATCTGTTCAGCAAATGGCTTGTGCTATGCTAGATGAATCTGGAACTCCTACAACCTTCTCAAGTGAAGCTGCATTCGCCTCCGTCACAATTCTCAACCAAGCAAATGTTCGGGTAAACAACACTCGAACTCCACATGAACTTTTGTATGGTAAGACTCCTACTATAAAATACTTCAAAGTTTTTGGAAGCAAATGTTTCATTAAAATGACTAATGAAAAACTTGGTAAGTTTGAACCTAGAGTAGATGAAGGTATTCTTCTTGGCTACTCTTCCCGAAGTAAAGGATATAAATGTTACAATAAAAGACTTGGGAAAATTATTGAAAGTATTAATTTTGTGGTTGATGAAGCATGCAAAAATCCAAAACAGATAAAAATCGAAGATTATGAAAATGAAGAAGATGAGGATCATTTTCCCACATCAAATCACACTGATTCGGAAGAAGAAACCAATGAAGCACTAGAAGAAGAGATAACGATATAAGAAAAGACTTCGTCCAAGTATGTTCAGAAAAATCATCCAGAAACTCAAATTTTAACGGAAAAAGCGGTAGGTGTGTAGACTAGAAGAACCATTGCTGAAGCTTCAAGCTATCTAGCATTACTATCTTGCATTGAATCTCAAAATGTAAATTAAGCACGCAGAGATGAATTTTGGGTCAAGGCCATGAATAAAGAACTTGAGCAAATTGAAAAGAATAATACTTGGGAATTAGTTCCTAGACATCATGATAAGAATATCATAGGAACTAAATGGATATTCAAAAACAAGCTAAATGAAAATGGAGAAGTTATTAGAAACAAGGCCAAACTTGTTTGTAAAGGATATGCTCAACAAGAAGGTATATATTTTGAAGAAAATTTTGCACCTGTTGCTAGAGTTGAAGCCATAAGAATGTTTCTTGCTCTTTCTAGTTTTAAGAAATTCAAAGTATACCAAATGGATGTAAAATATGCCTTTCTTAATGGAGACTTAGAACAAGTCTATATTGAACAAACAGAAGAATTCATTCTTGGAAATGATGCAAAACTTGTATGCAAACTCAGAAAATTCTCTCTATGATCTAAAATAGGCTCCAAGGGCATGGTATTACTGTCTTGACAAATATCTCCACCTATAGGGTTTTTCAAAGGGGTTGGCAGATAACAATCTATATACAAAGTTGGGCATTGGTAAATTGCTAATAATTGTTGTGTATGTTGATGATATCATTTTTGGTAGCAATGAAGAATCCATGAATCAAAATTTTGCTTCAGTAATGCAGAAAGAATTTGAAATGTCCTTGCTCGGTGAGCTTACCAGTTTTCTTGGTCTACAAGTCCAACAAAATAAAGATGGTATTTTTCTCTCACAAACCAAATATTTCAAACAAATCCTAAAAAAGTATGGCATGGAAGATTCTAAACTTGTATGTACCCCAATGGTAATATGACGTAGTTTTAGCTCAAATGATGAATCAACAGCAGTACATCAACCAACTTACAGATCCATGATTGGCAGTCTGCTTTATCTAACAGGTACTCCACTGGACATCACGCATACTGTGGGAATAGTTGGAAGATTCCAAGAAAATCCAAAGGAATCACACCTTCAGGCAGTCCAAAGGATCTTCAAATATCTTCAAGGGACTCAAAACTTTCGTTTATGGTATCCTCGAGATACAGATCTCACGCTTCATGCATACACAGATGTAGATTGGGCAGGAAGTGTTGTTGATAGAAAAAGCACTAGTGGTGGTGCATTCTATATGGGTTCCAGGTTGGTGTCTTGGTTCAACAAGAAACAAAGTTCAATTTCATTATCTACGGCTGAAGCAGAATACGTGGTTTCTACATCTTGTTGCACACAACTACTTTGGATAATGCAAACCTTGCAAGACATTCAGATCACATGTACCCCACCCATCTCCATTCTATGTGATAATACAAGTTCCATCAATATTTCAAAGAATCCAATCATGCACTCCAAGACCAAGCACATACCCATCAAATATCATTTCCTACATGAACAGGTGCTTGGAAAAAAGGTCAAATTGGAGTATGTTCTCTCCAAAGAACAGCTTGCTGATATATTCACTAAACCACTGCCCAAAGAGACATTTGAATATCTCAGACAAAAGTTGGGAGTAGTTGCTGCATCATCCTACTGTTAAATCCTATTTTTCAGAGAAAGGTGGTTATATGTGAGTTTCATGAAGCATAGTCACATACATACGATAGTTTCTGTGGGAACAATAGCGTATATGTTTGTTTGAAGAAAAGCAGTGGGCCAGACTCAAGAAAAAGGGGTCTGCTATGGTTCTATCAATTACCTGCTCTGTTTGATGATGGTTTCAATCTGCTAATATATTGGTTCTCATAGTGTTGTTGATCACTTGATGTATATCTGATGATGATGATGCTTTGTTATCCCTTACTGACATATGCAATGATCAGATCTGATAGTGAATAGGTTCAGGGGGAGAACATGGTTGATAATATTTTGGGAACTAATGATGGACATACACATGTTGCTGATGTTGTTGACAGATGCTTATGGTGTAGATCATATATGGTGTATGATAGTTGCTGATGACTATCATGGTCTTGTTTAGGTCTTTGGTCTTTGTTAAAATGTCATGTATATCTTTTAAAGACCCATGAGTCATATGATGTAATTTGTAACCCCACTATACATGGGATGGATGATGTAATGTTTCTTGTTTTTGACATGTATAAACAATTGATATATCCCCACTTGGTTGGGTGGATCAGTCAAATTTGGTATATCCCCACTTGGTTGGGAGATGGATGTATGTATGAGCCATTGGTGATAACAAGGTCATTTTTGATGTATGTATAGAGTCATGTTATTCTTTTAGAACATCTTTTTGTAGATTTTTCTTATGCTCGAGGGGAGCATGGACTTGATCATGAAAGCTCAATCAGCACACTTCGACATATCAGAGAATTCAACATGCACTTAGGGGGAGCATGACCCTTTTCCATTGATGTCAAAGGGGGAGAGTGACTTGGTGTGGTTGTTGCCATCAAGTCCAAAGGGGGAGATTGTTGGCATTATGATGTATGTGTTGTACTTGATGGCAACCCACTTGTAGCAGAACAACTCACTTATATATGGTAACTAGATGAATCTATAGAAGAGATATCAAATGTGACAGAATGCATGACACGAGTGTCTACAGATGTGATGAAATGTAGGGCAACTTCAAGGAATCAGTTCAGAAAGCAACTCACTCAGATGAAAGATCACAATATAGCAGGTAAACAACAAAGAATTACAAATTAGTCTTCACAAAATGAAGAAAGAGAGCTATACGCAGGTACACCACTAACCAAGCTGCATATACATGTAGGTTTACTGTATACAAGTCGTGTATATGTACACACACATTTTCAAAGAAGGAACAATGTGTATACCTTGGAAAAATAAATTTTTGGTCCGAAGTATTTGGTCCATGGTATTTTTTTCATTCATGGTATTGGTCCAAGGTATCGGGTCCAAAGGTATTGACCCAAGGTATCTGGTCCATGGTATGGAGAAAGGCCTACAAACTATAAAAGGAAGAGAATATCATTAGGCTAAAGTGTGCAAGTATCGAATATCTGATGAAGAGTGAGATCTAATATGAGGGTTATTGTCTTATGGTGTTGTGCTTGATCTGTTGAGTATGGAGCATGATTGTTTAGAGGTCTTTGTTTCAGCTGGATGTATACCCCAAGAACTTTGTACACCCCTTCACATGGGAGGGTACAGGGCAGACTTGTTCCCCCTATAGGGGTCCGAGGGCCAGCGTGGGTTTCAGGGGCAACGCCACCGAAGCTAAAAACAGATGTAAAATTGCCTTGTAAAAATATAGCAATTTCTAGTCAATCTGGGCCGTTCATTATGTTGGATACCTATACCAATAGGTTTCATATTTCATGATTGGCAAATTCAAATGCCAAATATGGTCTACTTTGCTTATTCAAAGATCCCATATTTCCAAGGAAAGGCAAGGTGTGTACATGCCTTCATGTCTATAAAAATTTGATGGGTCATCCAAAAGTCTAATCTGGATCATGCCATGTTTCAATTTTTCTGTTGTAGAATAGAGAAAGAAATCTGTCCAAAATGTTTAATCTTGACAGATCAGTAGTTAGGCAGAGAAACTAAGGTTCCTAACTACTTAATCTGGGGCCTTGGAAGAAATAAGGGTAGTACTAGATAGGAAATCAAAGGGAAAAGCCAATGGAAAAGAAAAGGCACATAAAGGGTCTGCAAGTCCAAATGCACCCTCCAAGAAGAAACAAAAAATGCCAAGCAAAATAGTTGGGTAGGTAGATGGGGTTGCAGAAGTGGTGTTCCTTCCAAGCTGAACTTTGCTAGTCAAATACAAGGAAAACAACATAATGAATCATGTCTAACTTCCCTTTTTTCCTGATTCATCACTCATTACTAACCTCCCTTCACAAGGTGTGTTTATAAGAGAGATTCAAGGTTTTATGTTGGTCCTTATGGCCTTTAGAAGCCACATTTCTTGTGTAAAGTTCTTTTCATTTTGATCTACTCTTTAGACTAAGTTGTTTTCAAGAAAACTTAGTGATATCACTCTTCATTCACCTGCTCCCCCCATATTAACCTCTAACCTTTATTATCTAGCTCCCTATGTTTCCCTTTCCCTACTATTATAACACCATGGTGTATAAACCCTAAGCATTTTATAAATACCCCCTCCTTGGCATTATAGCCATATGTTTTACTACTAGGGAGTTGAATTAACATCTGGTTAGCTCAAGAACCCAAGCCTAACCTCTTATCTCCCCAGAACTCACTGGCCCATTCAATCCTTCACTTTGCCTAAAAACCCTTGAAAAAAACCCTTTTTGCACCCTTATACCCGCTCAAAAGCAAAATATATGCAAAAACCCACTTTCTCCGCCTTATCCTAAGGTCGGGACCAATTTGCGCCTTTTTATGAAATCCCATTAAAAACCCGCTTATCCTAAGTTTTTAATACCTTAAGCAATGTTGCGAAAAATCATTGATAAACCATAGTTTCGCCTTTCTCCAAAGTTCATGGCTATATATGATTTAACAAAGAAATACATTGCAAAACTATCGAATTCTTTAAAATTTCGAAGGGTCCCGCCGGGCGCAAGATCCAAGGAAAATGATATTTTAATCCCCACCAGATGATCGTATCCTCCGTGCAGATCCCTGGCCCGATGACCGTCCGATCAAGCCTTTTAAATCCAACGGTCGACGCAAATTTCGGACCGGCCCCGACGTCCGATAGATATCGTCCGATATCTGTCAGATGCTGATGTCACGCGGGGTCCACGCGTCGCCTCCAAATTCCATCGGAGCCCCCTCTAACAGATTCCTCGTCGTATAGGAGGTGGTCCGATATCGCGCCACCTGTCTGCCGACGTCAGCGCCCCCTCACTGCTTGCGTCAGCGCCACGACCGCGCGCCCTGTCCACCATTGCGCCACCTGTCCGCCACCTCACCGCCCCCGTGGACTGGTCATAGGCCGCCACGTCACCTGATGATGTCATGCTGAAGTCATCCAACACGGACCCACCTGGTGACGTCATGCTGACGTCATTTAAAAAAGGCGACAATGACCCGAAAAAGCCATATTTCGTCAATTTTTGCGCGTTTTTTGCAATTTTTGCAAAAAACATTGTTGCACCCTCTGCATGCATTTTACGACCAAAACTTCACCAACCTGCTCGAAACAACCAGGAGGTCTTCATCGCGCCTACCCACCTGCTTTTCCGACCCAGGCTATCGATTTACTAGGTATTTGTCCGTGCAAACTTCTCTGAAACCTGGTTTTTCTCTGTAAATAGCAAAAAATCATTGTGAGCACAGAAAATGCATAAATTCACCATAAAATTACATGCACCCATCTCCCTCTTGAAAAATTAACGGTCGAAATTCACTAGCCGAGCCATTTTAGATTGAATTTTCACTGAAAACCCGCATTTTTCGTTCGTGCAGTCGTGAACTAAAACCCGGAACCTACACTCAATTGTTGAGAAAGGTCTGCTAAAGACTAAAACTTGCCTCCTCAAGGAACCAAAATAGTATTTCAATTGCTGTGGACTTGCCCTGTTACCCTTCATTCTTCAAATTTACCTTTGTACTCAGGTAGTGCTCTTTACTATTGCCCAGTCTAAGAAACAGCAGTTTATTTGCCAAACAATCCAAGTAACCATGGAGACTCCAGTTGCACCAGTTGCCCTCAATGTTGCTCCTTTAAATGCCCCATAGAGAGAATTGGAGTGGTAGGATTTGGCAGACTTGGACTACCAAATCTCAGAAGACTCCTCATGAAAATGCAAGTTCCACCTTCACCTGCTGAATGAGCTTAAGGCCAAACATAAGGATGGAACAGACATACTAGGCATTTGGGATTCCTTCCTCCCAATATTCAGGCTCCCTCAGGTCAACCAATTCCCTGACCTGATTCATCTATGTGTTGTCTGCTATGACCCCATGCAAAGAGCTGTGCT
>APFE031077827.1:30228-44472 GCA_000404065.3 Pinus taeda | reverse complement strand
TTTGACTCAGGTGCCTCTCATAACCTAATGCCAAAATCTGTCATGGAAAGGCTGAATTTAGATATTACTAGGCCATATAAGGATCTATTCTCATTTGATTCCAGCCAAGTTAAATGTCTAGGTCTCATAAAAGACTTATGTGTATCCCTGGTCCAATACCCAAATAAAACAATCTTGATGGATGTTGTTGTTGCTGATATCCCACCCAAGTATGGGATGTTATTATCAAGATCATGGGGGCTAAACTTCAAGGGTCCCTTCAATTGGACATGTCATATGCTATAATCACAGTCTTTGGTCAACCCAAGAGACTATACAGAGAATCGCTCATGAAGTACATGGTCAGCACTGAGGAAAAGCCTCAAAACTTCCCCATATATGTTGTCCATTCTGACATAGACTCATATATTTTGTTCAATGACAATACAGGTCACACAAACATTGAAGAAGTCCAGACAATCAAAATAGATCAGCATATCAATGAAGGAAATCCTGACACAGAAACATTGGTTGAGTCAAAAGATGGAAGTGTTCAAGAGGAAAAATCAAGTGATGATGAAACCAGGACACTTAAACAGGATCAGGAGTCAAATAAACAAACTTCTCCTCTAGAAACAAAACTAATCTCACCAAATGAGAAGACTGTCCTAGAAGTCAAACTAAATGAAGGACCTAAACTTAAACTCACAAGTCCAGGCCACAGAGATATTATTCAACCTCCCCTAGAACAGGAGATCCTATGGTTCCTAGAATTTGATGGATCAGTTAACAAATTAGGGGCAGGAGCTGGAGTGTGGGTGCATAACAAACAGAACAGCCATGCAGAGGGCCGAGCCTATAGACTAAACTTCAGGTGCACTAACAATATGGCTGAGTATGAAGCTCTCCTACTAGGCCTCAAGTTAGTACAATCACTACAAGCCATGAAAGTGTCAATCCTAGGAGACTCAGACCTAGTTATTCAACAAGTGAAAGGAAATTTTGTTACCAATGACAAAAGACTGAGGTCTTATAGGTCTGCTGCCACTGAGCTACTAGAGTCCTTCACTGAATTCCAGATTACCAAAATTCCTAGGGCTCAAAACCTTCCTGCTCATAGTTTAGCCACATTTGCAAGTACTTGTAAGCTGCCTTTTGAGCCCCATCACTGTTTCACAACCGAAGTAAAACACAGACCATCTGTCCCAAACAATGTTAAGGACTGGCAGGTGTTTGATGATGACATACAAATAAACAATTTTCTAACTTTACAGGAAGAGTTTTTGGGTCTAAACATTGACACTGAGACAACAAGTCAATCACAAATACTTGAGACAGCAAGTCAATCACAAATACCTGAGATAGAAAGTCAATCACAAAAACATGGTAAACATAATAACCAAGCAATATCACCCAAAATAGCTAATCAAATGCTACATTCTATAATCTTCAACAAACACAACATACAAGAAATCCAACAAGCCAGATATGACGAGATAGCTTATTATGAAACTGAGGTGATAGAATTAAAGGACAATTTTCTTCCAATAGGCTTGGCTCCTTTGGAAGACATTTTTGACTCCAATGATGTTCCCAACAAACCAAAATTGCAGCCCTGAACACTACCATAGAAGAGCATAACATTGGGATAGTTGAACAACCCAAAATCATAAAACTATCTGCTGCATTGCCTCCTGACCAAAAGCCCAAATACATTGACCTTTTTAAGGAGTTTCAAGATGTGTTTGCATGGAGTTATGAGGATCTAAAATCCTATGACACCTCTGTAATATAACACACTATCCCACTCAAGCCAAATCAGAAGCCCTTTAAACAAAAATTAAGGAGAATCAATCCTATGCTCCTCCCAACAATGGAACAGGAAGTACGAAAAATGTTTAAGGCAGGCATTATAGCACCAATCAAATTCTCTGATTGGATTTCAAATCTAGAACCCACAAGAAAGAAGACTGGTGAGATAAGGCTCTGTGTTGATTTAAGAAATCTCAACCAAGTATCATTGAAAGACAATTACCCCTTACCCAAGATGGATCACATCTTGCAGAGAGTAGTGGGGCCTTCAAGAATTTCCTTACTTGATGGGTTCTCAGGCTTCAACCAGATCTTAGTCCATCCTGATGATCAGGACAAAACTGCATTTACAACCCCATGGGGAACCTTTAAATATGTCAAAATGCCGTTTGGTTTGAAAAATGCAGGGGCTACATTCCAAAGAGCAATGGACATTGCTTTTGCTAAAGAGATTCATGACTTCCTTGTCATTTATTTAGATGATCTCACACCTTTTTCCAAATCTGACCAAGACCACTTGAAACATCTAAGGAAGATATTCACAACTTGTACGAAATATGGAATTTCCTTAAATCCTAAGAAATCCTTGTTTGGTCTAGAGGAAGGTAAACTGATGGGTCACATTATTTCCAAAGATGGCATCAAAATTGACCCAGATAGAATCCAGGCCATCTTACAAATGCCTCATCCAAGAAATATAAAGGAATTGTAAGCCTTTTTGGGAAAAATCAACTTTCTAAGAAGGTTCATCCCAAACCTGGCTGAACTGAGCAGATTGCTTGATAACATGCTTAAAAAGGATTCAAAAGTAAAATGGATAGTAGAGGCAAATCAAGCATTTGAAGGCATCAAGTTTGCCCTCACCCAAACCCCTGTCTTAACCAACCCTTAGTTTGATAGAGAGTTCATCATATTTTCTTTTGCCTCCCAACACACAATTGTTGCAGTCTTATTACAGAAAGATGACCAAGGGAATGAGAAACCCATTGCTTTCTTTAGTAAAGCTCTTAGAGATGCACCCCTCAAGTACCAGATCATGGAAAAACAAGCATATTCTTTGGTAAAAGCTATTAAGGAATTTAGGATCTATATCATATATTCCCATGTGATAGCCTATGCACCAAGCCCAATTGTCAAAGATATACTCACTCAAGAGAACTTAGAGGGTAGAAGAGGAAAATGGATTGCAAACATTCTAGAATTTGATATTGAAATAAAACCTACAAAACTTATACAAGGGCAGGGCTTGGCCAAATTAATGTCTGAAACAAATTTCCAAGCCTTGGACATCAACTAACTGGATAGTGAACCGGAGCTGGAAACTCCAAAGATCAATGTAGCCTTTGAACAATCCCCCTGGTATTTTGATATTTGTTATGTGTTACAAAACCTGTGTGCTCCCCCAGGGCTGTCCACAACTAAAAGTAGGTTCTTAAAAATGAAAGCTTTAAAATTTTGTGTTATGTATGGAAATCTGTTTTGGAAAAACCATGAGGGTATCCTATTAAATTGTTTAATTGAAAATGAAGCTAATAAGATCATGGAAGAATTTCATGTAGGTGATTGCAGTGGGCATTTGTATTGGAAGTCCACTGTGGATAAAATACTGAGAGCAGGATTATATTGGCCTACTGTTTTCTCTGATGTCAAGAAATTCACCATTGCATGTCATAAATGTCAAGTGTTTGAAGGAAAGAGACAATTACTGCCACTACTATTAAGGCCTATTGCAACAGAGAGACCATTTCAGCAATGGGGCTTGGATTTCATTGGAGAAATTAATCCCTCATCTTAAGGCCAACATAGATGGATTCTAACAGCTACTGACTACTTCACAAAGTGGATTGAGGCAATCCCATGCAGACAAGCAAATGACTCCACTATCATTCAGTTTCTTGAGACCAATATCCTTGCTAGATTTGGATGTCCTAATAAGATAATAACTGACAATGCTGCTGCTTTCAGATCTAAGAAGATGGTCAGCTTCTGCCACAAATTCCACATTACTTTGGGCCATTCTACTGCTTACTATCCCCAAGGAAATGGCCTTGCTGAATCTTCAAATAAAAGCCTTGTAAACATGATAAAGAAGGTGTTGGAGGAGAACAAAAAGAATTGGCATAAGAAACTTGTCAATGCCTTATGGGCAGATAGATTAACAACCAAAGGATCAAATGGGGTCAGCCCATATGAGTTAGTCTATGGATTAGAAGCCAAATTTCCTTCATCACTAGGGATCCCTGTCATGAAGCTACTTCAAGAAAGTCAAGCTGAGCCCAATGATATAAAAAGGAGGGTGAATCAGATTATATGTTTACAGCAAACCAGAGACCAAGTTTATAACAAAGTTCAAATCTTACAAGAGAAGCTCAAGAAAGATTTTGACAGAAGGACCAAGGCTGAGGATTTTAACATGGGTGACAAAGTTCTCAAGTGGGATTCAAGAAGAGAAAACAAAGGAAACCATCGAAAGTTTGATTCCCTTTGGAGAGGACCGTTTTTCATCCAAGCAGTGCAAGGGAATAATACATACTTTCTTAAGAATCTTGATGAAAATGATTTGGATGAAGGTCCTTTCAATGGCAGGATGCTCAAGCACTACTTTGACTACCTTCCATAAATGCAGTATGGCTGCCCTTGTACATAATTTACTATATATAGTATTTTCTCTAAGCATGTGAATGAACTGATTTCAAGAATCTTGCAGAAGTAGGAAAAGACTGGACTGAAGCAAGTATTATAAATAGCTTAGTCTACATTTTGAGGGTTCAAGGATGAAAAGCTCCAAGTTTTGTAAGCAGTAGCCAAAGGGCCAAGGCATGCTGACCTGCTGTTCTTGGTCTTTCAAGAAGAAAAACCATCCCCATGTGGAGCCACTGTTGGATACCTATACCAATAGGTTTCATATTTCATGATTGGCAAATTCAAATGCCAAATATGCTCTACTTTGCTGATTCAAAGATCTCATATTTCCAAGGAAAGGCAAGGTGTGTACATGCCTTCATGTCTATTAAATTTTGATGGGTGATCCAAAAGTCTAATCTGGATCATGCCATGTTTCAATTTTTCTATTGTAGAATAGAGAAAGAAATATATCCAAACTGTTTAATCTTGGCAGATCAGTAGTTAGGCAGAGAAACTAAGGTTCCCAACTGCTTAATCTGGGGCCTTGGAAGAAATAAGGGTAGTACTAGATAGGAAATCAAAGGGAAAAGCCAATGGAAAAGAAATGGAACATAAAGGGTCTGGCACCCTCCAAGAAGAAACAAAAAATGCCAGGAAAATAGTTGGGTAGGTAGCTGGGGTTGCAGAAGTTGTGTTCCTTCCAAGCTGAACTTTGCTAGTCAAATACAAGGAAAAAAATATAATGAAGCATGTCTAACTTCACTTTTTTCCTGATTCATCACTCATTACTAACCTCCCTTCACAAGGTGTGCTTATAAGAGAGATTCAAGGTTTTATGTTGGTCCTTATGGCCTTTATAAGCCACATTTCTTGTGTAAAGTTCTTTTCATTTTGATCTACTCTTTAGACTAAGTTGTTTTCAAGAAAACTTAGTGATATCACTCTTCATTCACCTGCTCCCCCCATATTAACCTCTAACCTTTATTATCTAGCTCCCTATGTTTCCCTTTCCCTACTATTATAACACCATGGTGTATAAACCCTAAGCATTTTATAAATACCCCCTCCTTGGCATTATAGCCATATGTTTTACTACTAGGGAGTTGAATTAACATCTGGTTAGCTCAAGAACGCAAGCCTAACCTCTTGTCTCCCCAGAACTCATTGGCCCATTCAATCCTTCACTTTTCCTAAAAACCCTTGAAAGAAACCCTTTTTGCACCCTTATACCCACTCAAAAGCAAAATATATGCAAAAACCCACTTTCTCCGCCTTATCCTAAGGTCGGGACCAATTTGCGCCTTTTTATGAAATCCCATTAAAAACTTGCTTATCCTAAGTTTTTAATACCTTAAGCAATGTTGCGAAAAATAATTGATAAACCATAGTTTCACCATTTTCCAAAGTTCATGGCGATATATGATTTAACAAAGACATACATTGCAAAACCATCGAATTCTTTAAAATTTTGAAGGGTCCCGCCGGGCGTAAGTTGCAAGGAAAATGATATTTTAATCCCCACCCGATGACCGTATCCGCCATGCAGATCCCTGGCCCGATGACCGTCCGATCAAGCCTTTTAAATCCAACGGTCGACGCGAATTTCAGACCGCCCCCGACGTTCGATAGATATCGTCTGATATCTGTCAGACGCTGATGTCACGTGGGGTCCATGCGTCGCCTCCAAATTCCATCGGAGCCCCCTCTGACAAATTCCTCGCCGTATAGGAAGCGGTCTGATATCGCGCCACCTGTCTGCCGACGTCAGTGCCCCCTCACTGCCTACGTCAGCGCCACGACCGCGCACCCTGTCCACCATTGCGCCACCTGTCCGCCACCTCACCGCCCCTGTGGACCGGTCATAGGCCGCCACGTCACCTGATGACATCATGCTAACGTCATCCAACCCGGACCCACCTGACGTCATTTAAAAAAGGCGCCAATGACCCGAGAAAGCCATATTTCGTCAATTTTTGCACGTTTTTTGCACTTTTTGCAAAAAACATTGTTGCACCCTCTACATGCGTTTTACGACCAAAACTTCACGAACCTGCTCGAAACAACCAGGAGGTCTTCAACGCGCCTACCCACCTTCTTTTCCAACCGAGGCCATTGATTTACTAGGTATTTGTCCGTGCAAACTTCTCTGAAACCTGGTCTTTCTCTGTAAATAGCAAAAAATCACTGTGAGCATAGAAAACGCATAAATTCACCATAAAATTACATGCACCCAGCTCCCTCTTGAAAAATTAACGGTCGAAATTCACTAGCCGAGCCATTTTAGACTGAATTTTCACTTAAAACCCGCATTTTTTGTTCGTGCAGTCGTGAACTAAAACCCGGAACCTACACTCAATTATTGAGAAAGTTCTGCTAAAGACTAAAACTTGCCTCCTCAAGGAACCAAAACAGTATTTCAATTGTTGTGGACTTGCCCTGTTACCCTTCATTCTTCAAATTTACCTCTATACTCAGGTAGTTCTCTTTACTATTCCCCAGTCTAAGAAATAGCAGTTTATTTGCCAAACAATCCAAGTAACCATGGAGACTCTAGCTGCACTAGTTGCCCTCAATGTTGCTCCTTTAAATGCCCCACAGAGAGAATTGGAGTGGCAGGATTTGGCAGACTTGGACTACCAAATCTCAGAAGACTCCTCATCAAAATGCAAGTTCCACCTTCACCTGTTGAATGAGCTTAAGGCCAAACATAAGGATGGAA
Source organism: Pinus taeda (assembly GCA_000404065.3). Taxonomy (NCBI): domain Eukaryota; kingdom Viridiplantae; phylum Streptophyta; class Pinopsida; order Pinales; family Pinaceae; genus Pinus; species Pinus taeda. The sequence continues at coordinate 37,337 of APFE031077827.1, read as the reverse complement.
CATACATAATAGGCATTTAGGATTCCTTCCTCCCAATATTCAGGCTCCCTCAGGTCAACCAATTCCCTGACCTGATTCATCTATGTGCTGTCTGCTATGACCCCATGCAAAGAGCTGTGCTTTGAACCCAGGCCAGTGGTAATCCCTTACATAACCCCTGAGGCCATTAGAGAGAATGCTGCAGTTCAAGACCCAGAAGAAATTGGTCCCCTTGTCTCTATTGGATTTGATCAACCAAGGAGCTAAGATGCTAACAGATGCACAAATCCTAAAGCTCAACCAATTGTTCATTAGAAACTCTGACACTGTGCTGCACCCTCCTATTTTTTATGGCTACCTCAATCAACTGGGTATAGATCTTGCATACATGATCAGTTCCATCTTGGGGTACAAATAAGTTGAATTTATTGATGAAACTGTACTAGTAATGATGGCTATGTTTTCCCCTGGCAAGAGTCCAATCTATTATGATTATGCCACATATATTTCAGATAAGATGCATGAGCAGTTCTTGAACCCGTCAAGAGAGAAGGTGTTCAGATACACCTCCTACATCTACCACCTCATTCTATATTATCAACATGATAAGTTCTCCTTTGATGTTAAGAGAACAGATGCAGAAGGCAATCCAAGGTCAGTGGTGTACTGGACCTCAGTGTTTCATAACAGCACCTACTCTCCATATACCTACTATGAGTTCATAGACCTCTTCATCCACCCAGACATGTCTTTATTCCTAAGCTCGCCTCCTCCAATACCGACTGATGAGATGCAGAGGATCCTACAGTTATCCAAGGCGTACAACATAGGGGATTGGTACTACTACCAACACTACACCGTGATCAGAATATATGGGTGTGAGTTACCCCCATACAGATTGCCCAAGTATGTGCCTATGAGACTATTTGCCCTTGAATATTTTAGGCAATTTGGGAATGCTAATATGGTGCACTTTGCAGGAAAGGGCAAGAAGGCACAGCTAAAGGTAAAAAATCGATTGGGCCACCTTGTCTTGAACAAAAGGCAAGGCTGGAAAGAAGCTGATAGAAAACTAGAATGCCTTGGCCTAAAAACCAGCTTCCTTTGGAAGCCCTATGACCCTAATCATTCCATATCATTCAGAAGGCTAAAATATAAGCTCTCTAGCTATGACCATGTGAGTTTGCCCCACATTGAAAAATTCGCCAACCAACCAAAATGGAAAACGGGCACACTAGAGGAACCAGTCACACAAGAAGAATTGAATGAAAGAGCTAGAAGGCATCTTCTAAAAATGGCTGACTTGGAATCTCCTCCACAGGTATTCGCTCTGCCAAAGCCTCAAGTAGGAGCAGCTGCCTCATCATCTACAGCGTATCAAGGGGCAGTCCAAACCACAGGCCAAGCTCAGAGCAAGGGCAAGGAGAAGGACATGGAAGAGCAACAGGCACAATAGGGACAGGTGCAGCCACCCCAACAGGTACAGCAGTAGAAAGAGCAACAGGTACAGGGGGAAGAGACAGCATAAGCCCCAATGGCCACCCCGCAGTAGCCAGCACAAATGGCACCCCCTAGACAAGATTAAAAGATCGACTCCTCTGTCCTCCAAGCCCCTCAATGGGAGGACGTGAACAGGAAAAGAGATAGGGAAACTCCCCTTACTGCATCACTAACTCAAGTGGAGAAGAGGCAAAGACTAAATCCCTTCTCTGAAGAAGAAATGCCAATGGGGCAGACTTCAGGAACAGGCCTGCCCAGCATGGAGGCCTCAGCCAGCTGCTTCCAACAGGAGCAAGACAGGGCATCAGTGGGAGAAGTGAGCTCCTCAGGACAAGGGAGGGAAGGTGAGAAAAGCATCAAGCAACAGTTTAAAGACATCAAAAGTAGAAATGAACCATTAAAGCTGCAGCTATATAATCACCTATTGAAAATGGCTCCTACAAACCAGCAAAGGCTCATGTCTGCATATGATGCACATGAAGGAAAAATGATCATGAGCCATTTTACACCAATAGTGCAGCAACCACAATTAGCTGCAGATTATATCAGGACCAACCTGGAGGTCCTGTCCAAAGACATCCACCCAATGGATCAAATAGAGTTGCACAAACAAACGGGTGAGATGGTCTATGCTACAATGGCAGATAAGACCCTAGTGAACTATAGGTTGCAAAATAGCCTAAATAACACCGCTGCAAAGCTTGAGCTGGAGAGGGCTTCCTCTCAAGCTAAGGACAATAGGATCAAAGCTCTGGAGGAAATTATAATAGAACTTGGGCATGATCCCAAAGATGTTAAAGCAGTGGAAGAAATCCTAAAGCTGAGGGATGCTGATATGGCAACATTAAAAAAGATGTTAAAAATCCCAGCAACTCTTCATCCCCAAACAGAAGAGGTTGCCCAGCTCAGGCAAGAGAAGGATGCAGCTGCTATGCTCATGACATTGTACAAAGAGCTCATCCACACTGAAGAAAAGCTGCAGGAATCAGAGGCTACCTTGCAGGCAGCATTACAGCAGAAGGAGGCAGGGCAAACCTCACAACCTCCTCCAAAAACAATAAATCTTGAGGAAATCCCTCAAACCACTGCCCCTCCCAGCCAGCAGGTACAACAGGCAACACCATCCACCTCAGCACCAACAACAGAGCAGGTTGAAAGCCTAGACATGCAGAAGCTGATGAATGAAATTCAAGTCTTGGAGTCTCAGATGTCTGAGCTAAATCAAGCCAAGGACAGTGTGGCAAAAATTAATGAAAAATATGACAAGTCCAAGCAGAATGTGGCTGAAAGAGAGAGGGAGGTAAAGGCCCTCAAGAAAAGGATAACTGATCTAGAAAAAGAGCTCACAGTAGACAAGGTCACATCTGAGCTCAAAAGGCTCCTGTGGGGCCATATTTGCCAGTCAATCATAGATCAGTGGGAGTATATTGAGGCCATCCATGAGCAAATAATGCTCATTCGGAAAGTACATAGAGAGATACAATGAGCAAAGGCATCTCTAGGCAGTATGCCTGAGATTGCCACTAGAATGATAAATGTGCTAAACTACAAAACAAGCTCCCAGCTCATTAAAATGGGAATTGGAACCAGGACAAAGACCATCTCGCTGATAAAGAGGGTCCTGACATTGAGAAACCTGATTCAAACCCTGGAAAGAAGAGTCCTGGATATGCAAGAAGACATCAACAAGTTTCAGAACAGGTTTATGGCACTGCAAAACAGGGGTCTGCCTAGCCTGCTGGAGCCATAAGGGAAGTTGCTCTCACATGAGAAATATGCTAAGAGAGTGAGCACTTTTGCAGGAAATCAGATTTCAGAGGCAGCCAGTTCATCAACAGAAACAAGACCAATAACAGGGTAGACCCTCTTCAATAGGGTAGAAAGTCTATTTTTTATTATGAATGAAATCACACATTTGTTTGATGAGCCTCCCCATTTTTAGAAATATACAGAGGCCGATGAGACCATGGGGTCAATTTTGAAGCATCAATTACCTACACCGGATGTGTGGGAAAATTTGATACAATTACTGTTAAATCAAAGTCAGTAATTATGATTTTACTTTTTGAAAATATTTAAATTTTCATACACAGGAAGATAAAGACACATCAGCAGGTATGCAGAAAGAGGCTGAGCCAACTCAGCACAAGTATTCGGCCGTCACAGCAGCACCAGCAGTCACAGGTGACAGGGCCGAGAAGCTACAGGAAGACACAACTGCACAGACACGTCATTCAGCAGTTATAACAAAGCGCTCAACCGACTCCGTGAGCCCCAAAGGCCAAAATTTTTCTGACAGGAGTTAAGAGCCTTTAAAGTTCATTAAATATTGTAATAACTTTCTATCTGCACTTTCTGTACAAGTTAAAGAAGATATTTTCCACTCTCAGATGACTCAATGCCTGAGATATTTTGTATAAGCTGCTATATATTCCCCCTCGCATTTGTTAGCAAGGGTTGGACATTGGATGTAAGAAATCTTTTCATATCTATTCTGCTCCTCTTCTACTGTAATTCTCAGAGAAATAATACAAAGGATGATGGAATTTCCAAAGCTCTGTGTTATTTGATCTTGTCTGGTGCTTGGCTGAAAGTTGCAGGATTCCTGCGTATCTCATGACTCAATAAGTTCCTCTTGTACCTCTTCGTTATATGTTTGTTGATCTTTCACATATGTTTCATGTTTCCATGTTTGAACTGTTAATAGCAAGGAAGAAGACTAGTTTAGGATTTAATCATAGATTACCCTGAACTCAATCTAAGCTGTTTTAAATGTCTTTTCTTCAGTTATGGTGATGAAAATGTAATTCTTAATTGCTACCTTTAACACTATATCATCACAGTGATTTATTATTTCAGGAATTCAAGTTTGCTCCTGAGGAATACATCCCTTTCTCACATCCCAGCTTGGTTAAAAATTCTTAACTGCTTTTCACTGGTTGTTTACACTCCATAATCACAATTTAAAGTTTGTTTCATGAAGAATTTAAACGGCCCTGTAACTCCAGCTGCATCAAACCCAAGATTTCAAATAACCAACAGCCACAGACTCCATTGCCCAATGGATTAATTTTACCTGCAGAGAACAGTTTAAAAGCTTAAGAAAGACATCCTCCCAACCAAACATAAATCAAAGAAACCTTCACTTCATAACTAGCCTAAAATCTCCATAGAACAGAGACAAACCTTACAGAGAGAGCCGTCTCTGATTACAGCCGGGCTAGAAGCTGTAGTCCAAAGATTGGTTAGTGGTTACCCTGGCCGTATTCCCTTGGGAGTCATAGGGAACAACCTGGGTGTTAACACATTAGGCGGATGGTTTGATGGTAGAACTTATGTTTAGTTTAGGGTTTTTTTCCCTAGAAGGAAACCCCTCTCTTTGTATGAGGGTATTGTATTTGGGGCTGTGTAATAGATGTGTATTCTTCAAGCGAGAAGCAGAGAGGTGAGACTGTGAGAGAAACCAAAGGATATTACAACGGATTTGTCGTAGGTTGTGTCTCTTCATTTTTTTGGAAAATAGAAAAGAAGGACTGGCTGTTGGGGGTGGACGTAGCCCAAACTGGGTGAACCACGTATATTTGTGTCTCTCTTGTTTTATGCATTTTTTGTGTTTATATTTCTGCAATATTTTATGTGTTCCATTGCTCCATACTATATAATTTTCTAACAACTGGTATCAGAGTTGAAGGTCTATTTGGTTGATAAACTCGCAGGAAAGAAGGGTTCCTCATTCGAGTGGGAGCAATGCTGGAAGATGGTAAGTTTAGGGTCGAGAGATTTAATGGCCAAAACTTCTCGCTATGGAAGATGTAGATGGAAGATTATCTCTATTAGAAATATCTATACCTACCATTGGGCGGAAAAACAAAGATGCCGATAGGTATGACAAAAGAAGAATGGAACCTTCTCGATAGAAAGGCACTCGGAATAGTACGGTTGTGCCTCGCAGTGTCGGTCGCCTTCAACATTTCGAAGGAAACAATGACAGAGGGTTTGATTAAGGCATTGGAGAATCTATATGAAAAATGCTCGGCCTTAAACAAGGTATTTCTTATGAAATGATTATTTAATATGAAGATGTCGGAAGGTGGATCTATTGCAGACCATTTAAATGATTTTAATACTATTACAAGTCAGTTATATTCTATAGGGGTAAACTTTGATGATGATGTTAGAGCTCTATTATTCTTGTGCTCATTGCCAGAAAGTTGGAATGGTTTAGTAATGGCCATTAGTAACTCTGTTTCTGGATCTAGTACTTTAAAGTTTGACGATGTTGTCAGTGCTATCCTTAGTGAGGAAATGTGACGGAAAAGCTCCGGTGAGACATTGGGCAATGCTTTGATTTCAGAGTCTAGGGGAAGAAAAATGGAAAGAGGAAAGAGCTCAAGATATCGTAGTAAATCAAGGAAAGGTAGATCCAAGTCTAGATCGGGGATAGTGTGTTGGAAATGCGGAAAGAAAGGACACCTAAGGAAAGACTGTAGATCTCGGAAGGGAAAAGAAGGAGATGCACAACAAGAAAACAATCATAAATCAAATGTGACAGGTGAGGTTTTACAAGATGCTTTGATTCTTTCTTTCGAAAATATTGTTGATTCCTGGGTGGTAGATTCAGGGGCCTCATTCCATGCCACACCTAATAAGAAATACTTTCATGACTATGTTCAAGGAGATTTTGGACAAGTTCATTTGGGTGATGATAAAACCTGTAAAATTTTTGGAATCGGTAAGGTTCTTGTAAAATAGCAGAATGGAAACCAATGGCTACTAAAGGAGGTAAGGCATGTTCCAGATCTAAAGAAAAATCTGATTTCAACAGGGCAGTTGGGCAGTGAAGGTTGTGTGACAACTTAGATAAAGCTTGGAAGGTCACCAAAGGAGCCCTGGTAATAGGAAAAGGTGAAAAGGTTGGTACATTGTATTTATGCAATGGTATTTCTAACTCTGTTAATGCTTTAACTTCCAAAGGAGTAGATGCAGCATTATGGAATCATAGGCTTAGACACATGAGTGAGAAGGGGATGAAGATTCTTCACTAAAGGAATTTGTTGCCGGGTTTGAAGAATGTTGATTTGGACTTCTGTGAGAATTGCATTTATGGAGAGAAGAAGAGAGTCGGATTTCTTACAGTTGGGAAAGAAAAGAAGAGTGAAAAATTAGAGCTTGTGCATACAGATGTATGGAGACCTGGTTAGGTATCATCTCTCAGTGGATCTCCTTATTATGTTACTTTTATTAATGATGCAACTAGAAAAACCTTGATTTATTGTATTAACAATAAATCTGATGTATTTGATACTTTCAAGAAATGGAAAGCTTTGGTTGAGATTGAGATAGGAAAGAAATTGAGGTGTCTTAGATCAGAAAATGGAGGTGATATTGCAGCAAAGAGTTTGATAGTTACTGTTCAGAGCATGGAATTTGAAGAGAGAAGACAGTTCCAAAAACACCACAAGAAAATGGTGTGTCAGAAAGGATGATCAGAACAATCATGGAGCATGCAAGGCGCATGAGATTGCATGCAAGTTTGCCTTTACAGTTTTGGGCAGATGCTGTAGATACTGCTATTTATCTAATAAACAGAGGGCCTTCAAGTTCCTTGGATGGTGGTGTTCCAAAGGAAG
>APFE031077826.1:162273-207097 GCA_000404065.3 Pinus taeda | reverse complement strand
TCCATCTATTTTTTCCAACTTGACCCATCATCCATAAACAACATCCTGCAACTCATAGACATGATCCATATGTCTAAAAATAGACATAGTCTAAAAATAGACTTTGCGCCATAATTTGCCTACAGGCCCACTTAGTGAAGGTGACTCTTTTCAGTAAGCTACATCATCTTGTTGCAATCTCAACAAATTATTCTTTGGAAATTAACCATTTTCTAGTAAGAAAATCTCAAAGATCTTGGCACTGGTAGAAAAATCAAGCTTATGATAGAGTTGGGTGAGGACTTCTAAGGAAAATGGGGCACAATTTTCCACAAGAGGAGTTAGCATCATCTAGTTTATAGACTGGGCAGTAAATGTAAAATAGGATCTCACCAGATGGTGTCATAATGTCTCTTTTGCTAGGGACATAACAGGCTTGGCATTTCCTAGTGAACGCAGGGGCATGGAAGGTTAGAGGGAAAATATAATGAGGAAGATAGGACTCCCAAAGTCCAATTTCATCTATTTTATCAGCATTTTTGCCTTCCAGCCAATAGTAGAGATTTAAAAATTCACAGTCGCACTGTGCTTCACTAATCCTATAATCCCTATCAGCTAAAGAAATGCGATCTAAGTCTATGGATGAAGGGATTAATGGATTAACTAGTCTCTCATGGTTATTGCTCTTTGGAGGCATATTTAGATCAGTGGACAATTAATGGTGATGGAAGGAAACGCTTTTTGGGAATAGACTTGAGGTTATGAGCCACCAAGGGAGAAAGGAGACAAAACATTGACAATTTGATCAGGTACAACAAATATTTTGAAATGGTCTCTTTGTAGAGAGAACTTAGGAATTATGGAGAATGACCAGTAAAAGGGATAATGAATGCATTTCAAGGTTTTTAAGCAAGGTTGGAAATTTCAGTTGGAGGTTGGCGCATGACTGTTGGATTTGAACAGTTACTTGAGAAAATAAATCGAATACCCAATGGTAATTCTGACAGGAAAGCATTTAATTTGGAAACAACTATGCAACATTGTGCAACATGAGTGGCGAAGCTATTAGGGTAGGGACACGGTAAAGCAGTTGAGGGGAAGGCGGTTTTCTGATTGGGTAAGAGGTGGTAAGTGGTATCAGCCAAGGGCATGGGGGTGTCAAATGAGGAGAAGGCACCATGTAAGGATGGGGACTGGAGGGAATACTACTATTTCGGCCCCATCCCCCCCCCCGCCCTTAACGATAAAGGTAGGATGGAGAGGGGGAGCCAAAAACAAATTAGGGTTGTGTATCGTTAAGCATGGTGAATCCAGATGTTCTAAATGTAGCCCCTTTTAACCACAAATGACAAAACAAATTTTGTCATGTATGCCTCTAAAATAGTTTTTGAAACTTAGGATAAATTTTGAAATATAAAACATGTAAAAAACACTTTATCCCCATCGTGCCTCTCTTTTACATATCACTAAAAATTAGGGTAAAGGGAACATATGTATATTTATAAAACCAACTATTTATGCCTACCCTTTAACTAATTTAACATTTTTATTCTTTTAAAGAGGTGCATTTATACTAGCAAACCCACAATTATTTTCTTTTATGAAAAATGAAAAAACTACCTAAATCCTATCACTTATTTTTCCTATTGATTAAGATTACATAGTTGAATCAATGTCATTTTCTACCTACCTACTGATTTTCCAAGGTTAAACTATTTGGAAAATCTTTATTTTCTAATCTAATTTACAAAAATTGAAAACATGTTTGACCATGATTAAACAAGTAACTAGTCATTATGGCATTTTAAACAAGCTTCACACAACCTTTATTTATCAGTCATGAAGAAAAATATCTATCAGCAGTGGCATTTAGATTTGTAACACTTTCAACATTATTTTGTTTTTGTTTTTCTTCCTTTTTATGGGGTTCTATCTTTTATTCTTTTTCAATATTTTTGTTTTCCTATTCTTTTATTTTCTATTTACACCCTCTTTTCATTTTATTCTATTTTTCTTTTTTATTTTGGAAATCATTTGCATATTAACAATTATTTACAATATGAGATTTTTGAGATAAAATACTCAATCACCTTGAGATCCTATAAATTATAGGACCCTAACAAGAAGAATGATGAAGAGGTGTGGAAACTCATTCAAAAGTTGTAACAAGATCCCTGTATGTCTGATACATTTATTTGGAATAATGATTCATTATGGTACAATGATCACTTATATATCTGTAATATTTCACAACTAAAAAAAAATATTCTTTTGGAATTGAACACCTCCCCCTTAGGAGGGCATTCATGATTTTAAAAAAATTACCGCATGGTTAAAAATGATTTTTTTTGGGATGGTCTTAAATATTATATTTATAAGTTTGTGGCAGAATGTTTGGCTTTCCAACAAAATAAAGTTGAGACAATTAAGACCCTAGGTCTATTACAACCTTTAGTCTTTCCAATTCAACATTTGGAGGAGGTCTCAATGGATCTTATTACAAGTTTATCCAAGTCTGAAGGAAAGAGTGTCATCATGGTGGTATTTGATAGACTTACCAAGTAGGAAAACTTTTGTGCATTATCTCATCCTTTTAAAGCCAGTATAGTTGCTACTAAATTTATGGAAACAATTCAAAAGATACATGGAAACCCAAAGATTATTGTAAGGGGAAGATATCCCATTTTCACTTGAAAAAATTTTTGCGGAATTATTTTCTTATCTTAGTACTCAATTAGCTCATAGTTCATCTTATCATCCTCAATCTTATGGGAAAACTGAGATAGTGTACAAATGTTTGGAAGGATATCTTCATTAATTTGTATCTGATAAACAAACACAATGGATCAAGTGGTTACCTCTAGCTGAATGGTAGTATAACACTTAATTCCATATTGTAGAAAAAATGACCCAATTTATATCACTTTATGGATATCATCCACCTTACATCACATTAGCTTTAAGTGAAAACTCTAAGGTTCAAGTAGTGGAAGATCACGTCAAGCATCAATAACAAGTTCTCCAACTCTTAAAGGATAACCTCACTATGGTGAAGAATTGAATGAAATAATAGGAAGATCAACATCACAGTGAAAGAAGTTTTGATGTAGGTGAGTGGGTATTTTTATGGCTATGTAACCATAAAAACAGATGTCCTTCAAGCAAGCTAAGAAGGATAATAAATTTTCACCCAGGTACTATGGTCCTTTCAATGTGTTACAAAAGTTTGGTACTATGGCATATAACTTGGAGCTTCCTGCATCTTCCTAAGTACACCCACTTTTCTATGTTTCTTCCTTAAAGAAGGTTATCAATGTTATCACCAAAAAATTGATCATCTAGCTTGATTTACTATATGGATCAAAGTACACCATGTAAAGCCAATTTTACCATAGTAAAATTGCTTTCACTGTGAGAAATTACTTAATAAACCACCTTTGTTAAGTAATTTATAATTAAACCCATGAAAAATCATTAAATAAATCACTATTTATTTGATATTCTTCTAGGAATAATTAATTAAACCATTGTTTTATTATTATTCCTTGTCAAATTTGACCCAATCATGAAAAATAAATAGATAAATCATTATTTTCTTATTTTTCTCTAAGAATAACTAATTAACTATTATTCTTTGTTAAATTTGACTAAATCCATTAGAAATAATTAAATAAATCCTTATTTGTTTATTATTCCTTAACTAATTCATTGCGATAATAAATAAATCATTTATTATTTATTATTTCTAAATAAACATTTAAATACTTTTTCCCTCCTAAACAAATATAATAAAATATTCCAAGTGGTTATTCCAAGAATGGGATCAATAATATTTTCTTATTGCCCATTATTTGAGGATAACTCAATATTTTGTTATAAATAGAAGGGTTTTCCATTCATTATTCACTTTTGATTATTTTCATTGTTTCACTCATTGTTGTAACTCTGATTATTTTCATTGTCGCACACCATATTTTTGTTGGGTTTACACATTATAGAGGAGAGGGACTCTACACAAGTTGAACACGTTTGAGGATAGCCAAGAACCCATCCCATAGAGGGGGACTGGTAACATTTATCGGTTCTCTTCACAAGTGTTATAATAAAATTATTCTTTGTATATTTGGTTTCCATTAGATGATTTGAGATATTACTCTTTCTTTTTGTTGTTTAACTATGATTGTTGCATAGATCCGAACTTTGGCAGATTTTGTTTCTATCAATTGTTGCAGATCTACAATGTTTAGCAACCATTTATATTTTTGAGATTGTTTGTCATCCACAATCTTAAGTGGGTTCTTTTCGTATATCTTTGAGAATAAAACACTACAACAAAATTGGCGACTCCATTAAGTTTTATATTTCAAATCCGGAAACCTAGGTGACCTTTGGTTTTCAGCTTAAGGTTTCTTCTTTTTTCAATTCTCTTAATGTTTCCTAGTCTTTTAACCCTAAATTTGATAAATTTCTAATATGTGGTCGTTTCCACAGGTCATAGGAACCAGCCGCAACAAAGGCGACACTTTTTTTTGAAATTTGTTGATTGAGATCCATGAAACATAAATCATAGTTTTTAGCCCAAAAAGTATGATCTAGGCTCTAGAACACACTAAACAACCTGAAAAGTGCATTCCCTACAGAGAAACCAGTCAGTACCTGTGATTTCTGGGTTTTAAGGTTTTTCTCGGATTAATTTCTGGGTTTTGCAAAGAGCTATATGTTGGGTTGTTTGAACTCTATCTCATCCTGATTAGGCCTTGATCCAATCTAATTTACTCATCGAAGTCGTATTTAGCCTCCCCTAAGGCTTCTAGTATGCTTCCACCCTTTTAGGAGGAGTTTAGTTGAGTGAGTAATCTAAGGTTCTACAGCGCTTTCAGCCACATTTTTCAGATCTGTAATATTTTGTTTCAGATTTGCTAAGATAGGTTGCTACCATCCACAGTTCCACATTTAAACATGTTTGGTCATTTACCTTTGGGTCACATCGGTTGCCCTAGGTGTTTCACCCATCTCCCTATCTTTTTGCAGCGATTTTCCCTCTGGTTTTTTGTTGTTTCTGCACCACTTTCTAGTAGCTTAGTGTTACCTGATCCCAGTCACACTCACATTCATATCTCTTGACCATTTCAGTGTATTTCCCATCGGTTTAGCCACCAAGTAATACAGTGTTTGCAAACCCAATTTGGGTGGGGTTTAGTTAATCGTTTTGTTGTTCCTTTTCTATTATTTATTTCAGTTTATTTTCAGGAAGCTTTTTCTCTTTTTTCTACAAACACAATTTGGGCTTAATTAATTAGTACACACTTGCACACACAAGCACACCTTAAGCGAAGGTCACTTTCTTTACACTATCAATCCAAGACTTAACATAATAAATTTATCTCCCTGCATCGAGATAGAGATATATTGTTGACCTCCCTTCACCATTTATGTGTTCCGTGTGTCCTACCATCATTATGCCACCAAGACATGTGTCACAGAGACTATTAGGCCTTCACCCCTAGTTTCTGCTTGGGTGTATTACTCCTCCCCATCGGATTCAAGTTCATAGCCCTCCAAGTCCCCATATCGACTCTTCTCCTGGTTCTTCTGATTCCTCATCTAATTTTGAGCCTCCTTCACCACATATCATCACCATCTCTGGACCCACAGCTAGTGTAGGAACCCAACCTGGTGTTGGCTCTAGTTCTATACCAGTGGTCACATCAAGCGAAACAGTCTGAGGAACTGTTCTGGTGACCCCCATGCTCTCCTTTATGGCTGGGTTAAGTCTATTGGATATTAATCACTTAACAAATGACCCCATACACCATGATGCTGGTTGGCCCTCTATGCCGAATAAGCTTCCCTCAGAAACCCCAAAGTTTGAGAGTATTACTGGAGAGGATCCTACCAACCATGTTCGATCCTTCCACATCTGGTGTTCGTCCAACTCCATAACTGATGACTCCATTCATCTTCGGATCTTCCAACACACACTCACTGGAGACGCTACAAAATGGTATGTAGACCAGCCCTCCGCATCTCATTCTATTTTTGCGACACTTGCTAAGGCATTCCTTTCATATTTCTAGTTACTTCTCCAGTATGACACTGGTACAGAGCTATTGACCACATTCTGTCAATCCTCTGCCACTCATCTTTTTAACCATGTTCAAGAATGGTGTCGGAGGAGAACATGTCATGCCCCACCTTTTGAAGACTGTGTCTATCTAGATTAGTTTCTTAGGAGCCATTTATCCCCCATTGGGAAAGATGTCGTCTCCCATTTTCCTCATACCGAGGAAGAAGCTCTCCAAATCATTTTCAGATATGTTATGATTTATGCACAATCCGATTATATCTATACCGTCATTCTAGACCTCCCTCTTCTTGGAAGCGCCAATGTACCGAGGGCATCTCATGCCGCCAATGGTATTGTTGGTTCCCTTTCACACTCTTCACCATATACTCAGTGGAGCTATGGCTACTGGTAGGGGGGCACCAGTTCCTCCAACACCTGTGCCCCTCCTGCTAACAACATGTTTCTTGGACCCCAACCCATCCACCAAACTGTTTCTCCCCCTTACGCATAACTGAGCACTCCATCACCTCAAGCATTAGCGCCGTATCATCCCATGCATCATTAGTCCTAGCAGCCACCGCCACCTCAGGGTCAATTGTTTGCACAATAAAGTACTATCAATCCCAAAATTCAAGGAAAAAGAACAAGGGGAAGGATAACAAGGGTAACCAGGTGTTACACAACATTTTGTCACTGTCCCTGTACTCCCCGTCCACAATCCTAGAGGACCTCTACAGTGAACCCTACATGCTTTCCCATCATGAAGAAACCCTCAGTATGTCCCTCTTCATGAGCATAATAATTCCCATTTCCATCATTTCCCAAGAATCTTCCTTTTGTCCCAATTTACAAGGTCGTCTCTATTGACCAACTTCCTCCTTATGCTAATTTGCAGAGATTAAAAATAGCACTAGCACCATATGGAGTGATTAATCCCTTTTCTAGTCATGTCAATTCTCTTTTGGCAAGTCTTTTGAGTATGGAGTCAAAGCTTCCAACTCTAGAAGCTTCGTAACGGAAGTCTGGTATATGGCTAGGATGGATGGAGCCGAAGAAGTCAGTTTCAGCTATTTCCCCCTATTAGATGTAGCAAACTCAAGAGATAAGATCTTCTCCCATGGTGAGTGGAACCATCTCCCATCCATCCAAGCTATATAAACCTCTCTTTTCCCAAGCTAAACTAGTTTTTGAGTGAATTTGAATGATCAAAAAGACATCTATAGCTTGTATCTTTCCAGTGTATGTTTGAGGTATAATAGTGTGTTTTGGTTTGGTTTGAGACTAGAGGGAAGAGGACTTAAAAATTCCATTGTTGGGGCTATCCATGAGATGCTAGCAGAAGTGTGGGAACTTGGATACGTCAGAGGAGACCAAAAATGTCAAGGAATTGGTTGTAATCTCTTCCTAATTTATATAAATACAACTATTGATTAATTTCCTACATGAAGTGTCATTTTACATCTTTATGGCTTCATGTTCCTTGACATATTAAGCAGGTTGAATACAGTATTGTATGCTATCATGTTTGTTGTTGTTTTTTGTTTGCTTGTTTCAGGTATTCGAAAGAAGGAAACATAAGATAGCTAGAGTGAGGAAGTAAGATCATCACCAAGTCGAATAATTTTATAAGAGGTAGGCCCTCTTAATTGATTCTAGCTTAAGGAGATTTTTGATAGATTTTTTGTTTGTGGCTAGACCTGTTCTTTTGGGCTAGAGGAATTATTTGTGTCCGCATTGAGAATTTACCTACACCACAAATTAGTGACTCTGCTGGGGAGGCAATCCTTCTATTTGATTGATTTTCATTTTATGGTTTTCTGTTAACTTTTCTAGCATCACCATTTCCCTTTAGTGTTCTCTACTTTGCTTGGTTTACTGCTCTGAGCCTGAAATTTATAGTGGCAAGTATGGTTTTAGCCTTTAAATTTTTTTAGTTTTTTCCTTGAATCCTTGGTCAATGCATTTATTTTTCTAACAATCACACCGATCATCGCGAGTTTCTCAAAAATAGTCACGTCGACCCCCTTCTAGCACTTTTTTTCAGTTAGGAAGTCATGCCGATTCCTGTAGGTGAAGATCAGGGTTTCCCTAGATCATAGTCTATGTGTCTTGCCGTTATGATTTCTGTCTCTTAGCTTTTTTTGACTATGTTCTCCCTGGATGGAATGCTCTTTTAGTTTGGTTTGTATGCTTGTTTGATTTTGATTTTCTTCACTTGGTTTCTTGAGTTCTTGGATGGTGCATAACCCTAGGGCATCTAGGTCATCACCCATTCACCTGTTTGTGTGCTCAGCAAGTCAAGTCGATAGTCAAAGTTGCTCCTTGCATTTTGTTTGACTATTCCTTTTGTTGCTTCAATTTCCATTTAACAAGTTTGAAAAGTTTCGTTTGTTTTCTCAGTATCTCTTTTCGGGCATACATCACATTGCTCATCTTGTTTTTGGTTGAGTCTTTGCTTCATTATTTTAAAAGGAATTATCTTTTGTGCTTTGCAGTTGATGTGATTGATTGTATTGGAAATGTTTCATTGAAGCGTGAAGTGTTTGTGAAAGATTCATTCCATCATTTCATTGAAAAATACATAATTCTAGTTTTTTGAATCAATATGTTACATTAGTTAGTATCATTGACGACTAGAGTTGCATCATCATTTTTATTGGAAAAGAAATGAATTCTCTTTACTAGTAAAAGGACTACTTGAAGTGTGTTTGATAGGAAAGTTAGGAATTGGAGAGATTTTTTCATCATTTTGTTTTCAAAATTGAAATGGTGAAAAGGTCATTTTGCTTTCGATTGCTTGTTTTCTTGCATTTGAGTGTGTTTTCTACTCTCATTAGTGTAAAAAATTCACTGAATTGAAAGGGTCTTGCCTCATTTAGCTGCATATAGGTGTGTTTTGAGTTTCATCGATAAGGCCTAAAAACTGATAAATAATTTCAAGATAAAATAAAAATGTATTCAATTAACCTAAGGCATATTTGAAACCTAACGATCACATTTAGAAGGTCTAGGCTAGAGACGTGTTCCAGCGTCTTTAAACCTAGCAGTTGTCATTTGCTTCGGCACTAGACAGTGCTAGTACGGACTTGTGCTCCTCGTACCATTGTGTATATAAAGGAAGACCCCACTAGGTTGCAATCCTTTATCCATAGGAAGCCAAGTCTTCCACCTTGTAAACGTGATACACTGAACACAACATTCAAGGAGATTGTCTGCCATACTTCTCGACTCGCCGGGAGATATTCTGCAATTCACGATTACTTGGTAATCCTTTTTTCCTAGATCATCCTGAGTAATCATTTTGATCTTTTTGACTCCCTAATTATAAAATATCACCCAAGTGCTTTTCCTTTCGAGCTCGCTTCAAACCGATAGTGATAAAGTCACCTTTGCTTCTTTCTCGACTCTTAAAACATGAAAGAGGTCCAGTTTCGTTTTGCGTTTTAAAAAATTGTTACCCACGATCATATAACATCCTTGTTAGTATTTTGTTGTACCACATCGTGAGTACACCTTTAAATACATTTTAAAGCCTTGGAATCACTCTCTCTTCTAGTTATTTGAGACAAAATCATTGTGGTTGAATCAACTGGTTTGCCTAGTTCCCGATCCTCTCCTCTGTTTGAAAGATTCTCTAAGGAACCTTTTCTTGAATTACCAAAGTCACTTGAGGACCAAGGTGTTGAGATTGGAATTGTTCTAAATATTCAACCTTTGTTATTTCATCCTCCCCCTCCTTCAGATGGTAGGTAGCTTTCTGACATTGGCCCGGAATCTCCAGATAATCCTATCTAGACTCTCGAGAGTCCACCGACTTCTAAAAGTTAGCTTGGACTGGTTGTTTATCCTCTGAATCCTTTGTTCGATCCTATTGTGATATCACCACAACGTACATAGAATGCGTACGATCAACCAATATTCCTTTGGAATTATCCCCTCGAACATCTTTGGTCATCCATCGTCGTCTGTTTTCACCCATGGAATCAGAAGGCGAAATCCCAGTCTCCTCTCTAGGTCACTCGAAGGTTTCTACTACACACATAGTCGAGGAGCAGGAATATCCTTTCCCTCCTAAATGTTTCCTTTACACGGGAAGCATTCCAACCAGTGTTCATCCTTAGTTACCACGTACTTACATGACTTTAGCTCAGTTGGTTTTAGGCATGCTTACTGCCTCATCACTGTATCACAAACCTATCTGGGCATCTGGTGCTATGCCTACCTCAGGTTTGTTCATTCAGAACCTAACCTCCCAACCGACGGTGCTTTCTGCGGTTACTTCAGTCCCGATGCAACCCACCATTCCAAATCCTCTTCTTTCACCGGTCCAAGTAACCCATATAGTTCAACCGACGATCTCGAGTCATCTCTCTTTCAATTCTTCGATCCCTCCAGTGAGTTGATAGGTTGTGCCACCGCTTGGGGAGAAAACTTCGAATGTGTCTATGATGTCTTGTACAACCAATGAGAGTGGTTCACAAGCTCACATGGTTGGAATGAACCAGCCCTCTTCAGGTGCCATTCTAAATCTTGTTGATCCTCTTGTATCGAGTAATATCCACTACCAATAGTAAACCCTATTGGTCCATCTGGGTCAAGTAACATCCAGTACCAGTAGCCTAATATGGCTCATGTTTAGTACCAACCTCCTTATGTTCCATATGGTTCACAAGTGATGGTTAATTCACCCTACATCCCTCATCCTGAACCTTATGTCAAGCCTAGTCTGTCCACCACGCCTAGTGGGTATGGCTAGATACAGTTCAGGAACTTTCAAGGTTCCATTCTAGGAATTGTTCAAGTGCCTTTGCAGCAACAAGGACAACTCCTGCAACAATAAGGGCAACCTTCGTTGCAGCAAGGACCATCCATGCAGAAACAAGGACAACTACAACAGCCGTAGCGGCAACCCTCACAACCCTTGTAGCAAACCATGTAGATGCAAGTGCAATATGTGTTTCAATCCTCCTAGCTTATGCCTCCGTAAGGTCAACCTTTTCAACTGCAGGGACAACCTTATAGTTGCAAGGTTAGCCCTTGCAGCAACAAGGTCAACCTGGGCAATAGCAATACTTATACTCATATCAATAGGGTTAACCCATGCAATGGAAAAGCTAGGGTCAAGTCCTGCAGTAGTAGGCACAAAATCCTTATGTCTAAGGGCAACAAGTTCAACCTCCTTTTGTCCTAGGACAACAAGTCCAAAATCCTTATGTCCAAGGACAGCAAGAGAAAAATCCTTATATCCAAGGGCAGCATGTCCAAAACCCTTTCATCCAGGGGAAGCAAGTCTAAAACCTTTTATTCTCAAGGATATCAGGTAAAAAATCCATATGTTCGAGGCCAGTAGGCTCAACAACATTTTAACCCATATGTTGCTTACCAACAGCCTAAGGTCAGACAATTTCAAGGCTTTCAAGGTTATAATCCTCCCTACGAGCAAGGTAACATACAGTGGGGAAAACATTAAATGCCATGTGGAAAAAATCATCCAATATGGGTACTAAATACTTATTAGCAGGGATGGGCCCCCTTATCGACTTCAAGCTCCTTTCAATACCTAATTTCCATTCTTGGCTAAACTGGAATTGTCAGATGTGTTTAGACTCACAAATGACCCAATTCCTCATTCACCATACTAGCCTCCAGTTCCATCCAAGATTCTGAGCAATTGTCTGAAGTTTGAAGGAAAAGAAAAAGATGATCCACAAGCCCACATGATGACATATCAACTTTGGTGCTCCTCAAATTCCTACATTTATGATTTCATTCATCTTCAAATTTTCCAACGAACTTTTACAGGTACTATAGCCAAATGGTATATTGAGCTACCTTGAAATACCTATCATGAATTTAACACTCTCGCCATGGCCTTTCTCACATATTCCAGCTGTCGGTTCACTATGAAACGGGTACCCATATGATAACGTCACTCAAGAAAGACATTGTGACCCACATCTCTGATCACATCCATGAATGCAGACATAGGCACTGTCTGATTAAGATTGAGATTATTGATCAGTTGTTGACCGAGAGGTTCACCAAATCATTTATCAACAAAATTGTTGAGGAAATTTCTATTGGTGGATGCATCACTGAGGAACAAGCCATCACACCTGCCCATTATCTAGACCTCGTCTATTCACAATCTGACACGTTATATAATGGGTTACCCGATGTGCCCAGACCATCATTTGATCTAATGACATCTAAGTCTCCAGCTACACCTCTTGTTGATGGAGTAATTGGTTTAGTGACTCAGACCCTTGCAAAATCTTCTTCCAAATAGAAGTCGGTCTCCAACATTGCTCCTAATGATTCCTCTCACAATTCATATGGCCCAGGCAAAACCTCAAAGATTCATGTTATCCAGTCTACCGCAGCGGATAAATCATCTAAAGGTAAGAAGAAAGGAAAAGGCAAGGGTAAAGTCGATGCCCTGAAATAGGGTCCTCCTAAGTCATCTTCTAGTGATGTTTCCCAATGGAAACCCAAGTATCCATGCGTCATCTGTGAGGAGGATCACTATACTAAGGATTTTCCCAGATGGTCTGAAGTTAGTTATTTTCTCAAAGGGACCCCAGTTGTCCTGAAAGAGACCTTTCCATCCTAGCAGACTCAAATGGTAGACTAGCCTCAATCATCCACTTCCTCGGGTTCACAAGTGTACATGATGAGTACAATGATTAACGTGGCTACCAGGTCAAAAGATTATCAAACTCCTACCCCGACAACAGGGAAAGAGAAAGAAGGTACCCATTCTTCTTCTACCCTATCCAGTTCTGGTCCTCTCCACATAGAGTGACCTAATCTTGATTCTTCCATTCGACCACTTTCTCAAGGTGTGCTACAAAAGTCCTTGTACAATCCAAACACTCGAGCCACTCAGAATTATAACATTGTTGAATATTCGGCTCAAGCGCCATCAACTATGTCTACTCTTGGGGTCCTTCAAAGCTTCCTTCTCAGTGGAAATTGTTACTATCGGCTATTGGGGGTATTGATCCAGCTGACTCTAATCTCATCTTTTTTGACTTGGAAAACCATGTTCAACATTTACCTCATCAGATTTCCTTTCTCATTCAAGTAATCATGAATGAGAAAACCATTGATAGGAACCTCATTGACGAAGGTTCTTCTACCTGCATCATGCATGTCTTTTTTTGGAAGGCAATTGGTTCTCCTACTCTGAACCAGTTCCCTAACACTCTGGAATATTTTGATGGATGTGATTTGTGACCATTCAGTGTCCTTCCCAACCTTGCCATTACTTTGGAGGGCAAGACAATACACATCGAAGTAGAGATCATTGATGCTAATCTTAACTACAATCTTCTACTCATACAGAGTTGGACCTATGCCATGAATGCTATAGCCTCCTCCCTTTTTCGTGTGATTTGTTTCCCCCATCAATGAAAGATAGTCACAATCGACCAACTGTCCTTCTTTGCCTCTTCCTCTTCAAATGCCAATGTTCCATAAATCTAGCACACTGGTTCTCCTTATAAGAGTGTGGGGATAGGACTCTTTAAATATCCTACCTTGATGGGCATTTCTTTACTCCCACCTCCTCATGTTACCTCTATCAACAAGTTTTCATTCAAGTCTGATCCTTGGGTCATTCCTTCACCGGATCTTGTTGATACGTGGGGTGAAGTTATAACGTTAAGCCCCATTGAAATTAATTACGTGGAAATTGTTTCGGCTTCACCTTCGGTACCCTCTGATCATCCTATTTCGAGAACATCTCTTGAAGTGTATTCTCAATCCTTGTGGCTTGGTTCTTTGAAATCTATCGATCCCTTAGCCGAGTCTTTTCTTTCTGACGAGAGTATCATGGAAGTAATGCCTCTGGATGAAGTACCTTGGACCGCCACTCATCATCGTTCATCGTTCTTGCCTAGCCCGGTGGTCATGTCTATGTGTCATGTGAAGTTCTCTTCTCCACCACCTATTGACATGTCGGTTTCTCAAGACATTGTCAAGATCTTTCAACTAAGGTCACCTTTATCTCTTCATAGGTTCAGGCTTTTTCTCCCTCCCCAAGTTTTTACCAATTATCCATGGGGTTCTCATCTTCTGACTTGTACATGGGCACAACCTTATATGAGTTCTATTCTATTATTTGGCGGATTCAATGCTTACTCTTCATGTCAACGGTAAAACTATGGTTTTCATCTGTGTTGATTGATTACCTGAGTCCGAGCATGGACTCTCTCAAAACGTACTATGCTTAGGTCATCTTGCATGGCTACTTTTGTACAGTGGTGTGTTATTGATTTTTGTACTTTGTGGTTTGGTGTGTTTTTTTGCATACATCTTTCTTGCTTATTATGTTTCTCCCTGCTTTGCAGATGTCGGTGTCTCCTCACTTCGGTTTTGCTGATGGTGTTTGTCGTAGTACTCGAAATCTATCATCCGCCGACATGGGCCATTTATGACCCCCCATGGTGAGTTGATTGATCTTCAAGCTATTTGTCTAGGTCAAACAACTAATAACATCGCTGAGTATAGCACAATTATTGAATTTTTTTTAGAAGCTATCGCTCTTGGCATCCGAGATTTGGTTGTCAACCTTGATTCACAGCTTGTTGTTCTTAAACTCAACGAGCAATATTCTATCAGAAACCATTAGATATTGAGAATGTATCTACATATTCATCTACTCGAGAGAAATTTTGATTAAATTACATATCATCATATTCCTAGACACATGAGTACATTAACAAATGCATTAGCTAATTATGTGTTGGATAGACATTTGTGAAACATGTAAAAAATCAAAACACAAAAAATTTGTACCATGGTAAGCAAGGAAGTATAACATATACATACATATATATATCTATATATATTATATATATATATATATATATTATAATATATATATTATATATATATATATATAATATATATATTATATATATATAGGTTGATAATGTTTGTCATACATCAAAAATCCAAAAAAATAACGTGTTCAAATACATTCGTGGCTTGCAAGTCTCAAAAATGTGGAATGATGGACCTGCGAACTAATGATGCTCATGGTAGCATGTAACTACTCGCACAACACTAATCAGCAGTTGGTGGATCTGATCTGATACCCTGGGATACCATTCAGGCATACTCTGGGATACCATGGCTCAATCCCTCAAGGTTCCAAGCAATATCCTCCTCATTGTCACGTCCTTCCTGATAAGGAGCGAAATCAAACTACCAAGCAAGGAACTTGGAAATCGGGGACATCCCGACAGGGCATTCTGGTTCAACATCTGCATTTATAAAATTGAAATGTCATGAACATGTATATCTAAAAAGCAACAAAAAATTAAAAATTAAAATTATTTGTTTTTACCTCCAACATCATAATCATCCCCCTCTGGGAGCGGCATATCTAGATCATCACGGAAGTCGGTACCACTATAGGGCCAATCCTTCACTATGATCAGTTGTCTTCATAGAAATAAGAAGAAGGCAGGCTTATAGGACATTTTTTGCCCCTCGGTAATCCTAGGCATCAATGCACTACAAGGGACCATTCATGGGTCTCGTAGCAATGGTGGTTCCACCTCAGCCAACTGGTAGTGAAATAATAGAACCCGCTCTAGGAAGATGGTCACTAGAATAGACCCATAGGAAACCACTTCAGGTTTCCTGTCTTAGCTTTAATAGCTGGCACTTCACGTTGACCTTCATAGCTTCCGCCTAGTTGAAGATAGTGGGTGCCATACAGTCGATATCATACTGAAACTTCGACTTGTTGGTCTCATGTTGTGCTTGAGCCCCACCCACTCTGTTTATGGTCAACAATAACACTCTCAGCACAGGACCTCAAACTGTCATGATCTTGATCTTTCCACTTTTTGGTTTGAGTGATTCTGGGCAATGTTCAGCAAGTAGCATGATCACACTTGCCCCAATCGGCCTTCACCCAAATAGATTTACTAGCTCCCCTCTTCGGGACAGTCCTGCGATGAAATAAATATATGAAGTTTCCAACTCCAGTTCTTGGTCACGAATCATGAAAACTTCTCGATTCACATTCCAGAGACTAATTAGATACTGTAGAAATTCAGGTTGAGCCCATAGACTTGGTGTAAGGAAGAATTTGAGGAGCCCACAGTTCCTCAAAGTGTTCAAGCAATTTGGGTCCACCATTGCTTGAGTGTCAATGTCCTCATGCTCACTTTCCTTCCAATTTACCATTTTCACGATTGTTTTCCCTACAAAAACCATATAGTCAATTCAATAAACATCTTTGGCCAGAGAAATTTTGGATTCAATCAGACAAATTCAGAAAAAACTTGAAAAAAAATTGTTCACAATGTTAATGTGACCGTCTTAAAAATAGTAGCGGTGGAAACGCACTTGATAGTCTTAATAACCCCCGATCGACGCGATCCCGTGCCCGGAAATCACGTCGATCGAGGGTGGTTTTTTTGTCAAAATCTCATAAAAAAAAATAAAATATGGTTACAAACAGGTAAAATAAGCATGAAAATGGAGCTTTAGGTCTTGGCTCTTAGCTACAACTGGCAGCTCAGAAAATGGCCTCTCGGATCTCCCGCAATCTACTCCTGAAAAACTAGGGCACAAATGGATGAAAAACTCTTCATAGAAAGGTAAAATGGTAAATGGTAAAAAATAATTACTTTTTCCTCCTTTTATTCATTTTTCATGAAAATTTAGGGTTTTTTAAAGTATTTTTGACCTATTTTGCCTTAGGAACTGGATAATGCATTTATCTTTTTGTGCAGTGACAGGTGACAGATTATTGATGATGATACCAGAGTCATGTTTAAGCTCTTTTCTCGACTCGTAAAACTCAAATGAAAAGATCACAGAGTATTTTCCCTCTTTGACTCATAAAAGATAATAAAAATGAGGGGTTTTCTTTCAAGCTTTTTTCCGATCTTTAAACAGGAAAAAAATTCTGAGCTCTTATCATTTTCAACTCATTAAAGGCTGTGAAACATCATTCACCCAATATATGTTTACCCCTTTTTGGGCTGGGATGAACTATTTACGAAAAAGGTACTCCTTGACTGAAATTGTCAAGCGGTTCTCTTAAGTATCATTTTTTACCTTTTCGGGCTTGAGAGACACAAATATACGAAAAATTTCCATGTGGAGTTTTCTTTTCCATGTCTTTTTCAAACTCTCTAAACATGAAAAGGATACCAAGTTACCCCTTTCTTGTACTCGTTAAAACATTCAACAACATTGGATTCGTGACCATGATAGACATGAGCTTCTCCTTCCTATGGCTCATTAAACTTACTAGGTCGGATTTGTCCGAAGGATGACCTTACAGTGAAATCATATGCTATCGCCTTCAACCTTGTGATAAAAAATAATTTGAGTACCTACCAAAAATGGTGGCGAAAAATTGGAAATTCTATCAGTCGTGTCAGTATCTCACTCTTGAACATGACAATTTCTACTTCGTGTTGGTTTTGGATATCCTCCTTTTCATCGTTGACCTTCCTAGGTTGGGCCATTCATTTTTTCCTTCCATTTGATCTCTTCCACATCATCATAACCATTGATCCTATGCATCCAAAAGCTACCAAACTCCAGAGTTGTATTGTTGATATGTTCAAGAGTTAGTCCTTCTACAATTACACTTACTCCTAATTCTTTGTATCATCTAAAATCATTTTCATTCCTTTGTCTTGTCTCAATGATGTGGGATACATCATGGCCCTCCTTTGACATGGTCACTTCCTATCGACTTCAGGTTATTATCCAGGAAGTTGGCCGAGAGACTCGCTTCCAATACCTTAGATATTGCATGCCCTAAAGACAAGTTCTTCGTACTCGATGACAAGCTCACATCATTGGCTTTCGGTTGGGTGATTTCATAGGTTCCTGAAATTGTGTTGTTGGTACCTTTTAATCCATTATCATTATTGGTGGTTTCTCTAGCGCATGTTAATGGTTCACATCGTTGGCGAGTAATCAAGCGACTTTCTAACATGTTCAACTTCAACACATTCATTCAGATGTTAGGATTTGTACTTTGATCGATTCGTTTGGAGCAATGGACCCTGGGCTCAAATTACACCAGTCCTGGTTACGAGGTGATGTGACATGATCACGTTGATATACATGTCTCTTTTAGATGGATGGATGCAACCATACCATGAGTTGTTATATGTGATCCTTCTCATTATTGGATGGTTGTGACCATACCTTGGTTTCATTATGATCCTCTCTATTGGATGGTTGCATCCATGTCGTGGATCCATGTTGCACAAAAATTGTCACCTTGACATTCTGCAATTAGTGTGAGTCTATCGTCACTCATACCTTCCTCCTTTGCAAGTTTTAAACCTTAGTTCTTCATATAAAGCCTTGAAAACAAGAGAAAGACCTTAAGAATCTCTAAAACTCTAGTTTCGCACTTTCTCTTAGCATTACCTACGGTCCCGCACCTATTGGTCATGTCCCTTGTGCACCTGACCACTCTAACTCTGTGTTATGGGTGTGGACCCCTGTAAAAGTTAAAAAGGTGCAAGTACATTCTTAAAAACTCACTTTGAGTCATTTCTGGAAGCTTCTAGAGGGAATCTTGAGGTGGCAAGTTCGCTCCTTAAAGGTCATGCATCCCTACCTTAAGGAGCTAACCCCTTGATGTGAGGAGCTTATCCCTTTGAAGGAGGATTCTATCCCTTCAATGGTGGACCTGTAACCTCCTTCCTTTGCACTATAAAATGAAGCATTGGGCTGGTTACTGGAGAGGTTGAAAGCTGAATATTTTTTAGGGTAAATGGTACTGGAACTTAGTCTTCCTAATTGAGCTTTTGAGAGGAGATATTACATACCTTTTAATCTCATTTGGAAGAGAGTGGGGCTTGTCAAAGTAGAGGAGATCCATGTTTTGACCCTGGGAAGAGCTTGGACAACATCAAGGCACCAAAGGTTGTAAAGTTCTTCTATTTCAAAGTTAATACAATCAAGTTTATTTTTCTCAATAAGCTGCATTTTATGGTTTATTTCATGGATTCCTTGATCACCATGATGAACATGATTTATTAGCTTAGCTATGCAGGTGTTATTTGATGTGTGCTTGTTTGTGATTGCAGGTTCTTAAAAGGAAACTTTTTCGAAGTTGTTGGAACGTGGCTGCCACAAATTAGCATTGGACTTAAGGTAGGGTCTACAACACCTCTTTAGTTTTTATTAATGAATTGCAATATGTTTAGTGAAAGGTAGATTTGATTGTCCTGCTTGTTGCTAGATATTTGTTGATACTAGGGAGATCGGCCTTGTCCGTAAGATCGATTTATCTGGCCAACAAATTAGCGACTCTCCTAGGGAATTGAATTTGGTTTTTTAATTTTCCTTTGTCTTTGACTTGAGAAACTTGTTTTTGTTTCTAGTTTTTTCTTGATGTGTGTGGGATTGGGTAGTTTTTAGGTTCTGGATTGTTTTTTTTTTTCAAATTTTTTTAAGAGGACCACACGTTCTGTTTGGAGTATAGTGCGGACATGTCTGCACTGTTACTTTACTGCACAGAGCAGTACCGCATCTGGTTACACTGGAATCCTGTGGATCTTGTCAAAATTTTTGAAAAAACTTAAAATGTTTTCGTCCAGTTAAGTTTAGGATTAGTTTATTACTTTTAGTCTCTGTCCAGATCTGCATGTATCCTATCAAAAGTCTCTTGTAAGTTCCATTGGTGTTTTTGTTTTAGCTAAGTTTCTAGAAGTTTTGCATACCTGGATTGGTTTTCACTCGGTCTCTGTAGTGACCCAAAGATGAGAAGCCTAAGAAACCTTAGATCACCCTGGTATCTTTTGTCTTCTTGATGAGTCTGACTGGTTTGTGAAAATCTTCCCTTGGTGAGAAATAGATTTCGTTTCTCTTTGCAAATCTTTGAACGTACTTGGTCATAAGTTGTGAATTTAATTTTTATAAAAGAAAACATAGCTAGATGCTTTTGATTGATTTGTTATTCTGAACGAATTAATGCTTAGTTTACTGAACAACTAAGTAAAACGTCCTCAAAAAGATTTGAAGCTTTTATATCGATTAGATTTTTAGAATATTTTAGATCTCAAGATTAGTTTTTCATAGTTTTGAGTGTTTTCTAGAAATTATAGAATCTCTTTTAAAAGAATTGTTTTCTCTAGTTTTGAGTGTTTAAAAAGAAAAGGGATTTTTTGTAAGCTTTAATTAGTAGTCTCGTTTTGAGTTTATTGAAAAAGACAAAAGGTTTTTCTTTTCATTTGCATGTTGAAAGAAAGATTTGTTTTTTCAAAGAATTGCATTCTCAACTCTTTCTTTTAGCTAGAGATTCATTGAAAGGAAAAACGAATTGTTTATCTTTTTTAGGTGCATTTTTAGTGTTTTTGGAGTCGAGTCTTCACACCATCAAAGTTTCATCTCCATACCTATTGATTTAAGAAACAACTCGTAAAAATAACGCTTAATTAAAATCGATCTAGCAATCTTTTTATTTCTAGGGCTCTTATCACCAATATAGCTTAGGCTACTGTCTTGGAGTAGGGAGTAATTAACTCTCCAAGATAGTTAAAACAAACAAGTAGTTGTATCTTGCATTAAGAAATAAATCCAATTGTAATTGATATAATCTGAGAAGCTCTTCTTAAAGAAGTCAATCATGAGATCATGTTTGAACCTTTGAGACAATCAAGTCTATCTCATTAGGAAAGATAGTAGATTTGTGTGTATTAAAAATTGTAAACCTCAGATTAACCATTTTCGAGGAGCCTGGGGTCACTTGTTGGTAATCCTCAGATTGATCATGTCGAGGAGCCTTCAAGGGGATTGAGCTTTGATACTCCGTCCTTGCGCATAGATCAGATCGTATACTATTCCCCCAGTTGTATTTATTACTGTTGGTAACCTTAGTGACCATAATCTGAATATTCTTTCCTAAGGTGACGGTGAAGGACGGGTCTCACTGTACCTGGAGCAGATGTCGACTAGACTTACTTGGACTCTCTGGGGGGTTCTCTTCACTCGAGATAGTTATGTGAAGAAACCTATGCTAGCCTGTTTCATTAAGCAGGTTGTCAGGGTAGCTGTTCCAACCGCCATTTCTGTATTGAATTCTGCGGCATTGGATTTCATCACCAACTAGTGTTTTCAGTACGAAAAATTACTGTTTGTGTGTGGTTTTAACTCTTATATTTTGTAGGCATGTGATTCAATTGTTTGTTTCTTTAGAGACTTTAGGTGATTTTATTGAAATTTTCTTTGTTTGTGTGTCTTTACTTTCATCATACACCCAGAGATTAGCATTCTTGATCCATCATGTCAAGACAATCATCTATGTTTTCCCAATCACTGGAAACATTTTTATATGGCGGTCCTACTATTCCTTTCGGGTACCAGTCACTTTCTGGTACTTTTTAAAGAGCAACTCCTCGACCAACTAAATATCAATTATCACCTAGTAATAATGGAACTAAAAGGTTGAATGTAGAGCATATTTTTATGATGTCTCGTAGTATTCCAAATTCTCAACTTCAAGGTAGTCAGTTACCGCCTGGGGGGCAAGGTAGTCAGTTACCACCTGGGGGGCAAGGTAGTCAGTTACTGCCTGGGGGGCAACCTTAAGGTAGTCATTTATCGCCGGGGGGGAAACCCCAAGGTAGTCAGTTTCCTCTTGGAGGACTACCTCAAGGTTTCCAACCTTCAGGACAATACATACCCCAAGGTCAACCCCATATTCCTCAGGATGCTTATCAACCCCATATTTAGTACATGCCTCAGGGTTATCAACCTCAACGTCAGTACCAAACTCAAGGTTTCTAACTGCCTTCTGGTCAGTCATTTTTACAAGGAACTGGAAATGTACCTCCTAATTATCAACCCTACATTCAACTGGGTTATGGTCCTCCTTATGTACAACCTTTTATGGGTTCCAGAATGAATATGGTGTGGGATCCATCTCAAACTCAACAAACTTTGCGATCTAATGTGTAGTTATTCAATCAAGCTGGAAAACCTTTAGTTTCTGGTCCAACCCAGCAACCTGTCCTACCTATGGTTCAAACTTCTGCACCTGGTGTAGTTCATCAGCCTGGGCCTAGTTCACCTCGAACTCTGCCTCAAACTACTGCTGCAACTACTGCAGCTTCTGTTCAATCTACCCCACCTACTTTTGGAGTATTAGTGGCTCCGGTTTCTACTCTCCTTGCATCAGTGTCAACTCCTCAAGTCTCTGTACCCCAATCAGGACCTACGGTTCAGACTTCGGCCCAGATTCCTGTAGGGCAAGCTGGTCCAAGTAAAATTTCCACGAGTCAACTATACCAGGGAGAGTATCAATCGGGTCCTACTTTACAAAATCCAGTTTATCAATATCAATCGTACCCTAGCTATACTTACCAGCAGCCTTAACAACTCCAGTTTGGTCCCGTTAATCCTGGTTTCCCGGGAGGTTCTAACATTCCTAATACATATCCGATTCCAGGTTATCCTAAATATCCTCCTCCTGGAGCTAGTCTCATTACACAAGGTTTTCATGAACCTAACAGTCAGTTACCATTATTGCAACTTTGGATTTACCTGATTTGCCGCACCTTATGAACGATCTGATTTATTATCTTCCGTATTGGCCACCAATGCCTAATAAGTTGCCCAGTGATATCCTGAAATTTGAGGGTAAGTCAAGAGAATATTCCTCAAATCATGTGATGACTTATCACCCCTAGTGTGCATCTAATTCCATTAATGATGATTCAATTCTCTTACGTCTTTTTCAAAGAAATATTATTGGTCTTGCTGCCAAATGGTACATTGAGTTACCACAAGGCTCTTTTTATAATTTTAGTCAGTTGGCTACTTCTTTCTTAACTCATTTTCAGTTGCCTGTCAGATACGACAATGGCACGGAATTATTAACTTCATTAAAACAATCTACGTCCACATATATTTATGACCATATTCATGAATGACAACGTAGAAGGCGTTTAGTGAAAGTTTTCATTCCGGATCAAATTTTAGCAGAATGGTTTGTTAAATCATTATTACCTAAAATCACTGAGGATGTAGCTAAGGCAAGAGTTGTTACTAAAGAGCAAGTAATTACTCAGGCTCACTACCTTGAGCTCATTTATACGCAGTCAGGTACTTTACGCAAAAAAATACCTGATCTTCCGAAAACTACAGCTCCTTCAAAGTCACATGCCACTGATGGTACGATTGGTTTAGTTAGTTTTAGGAGCAAGAAGAAATCTTCAAAGAATTCTTCTCCTACAACAACTTTACCTATTTCTCTGAAAGGAGAATCTTTTGCTGAAGTTTCTACCGATGTCCATGTTGTAGATTCATCTATGGCCAAATCCAATAGTAAAGAGAAGGAGAAAAATAAAAACAACCAAAATTCAAAAGAGAAAAAAATATAAAAATGAATCTGTTGAAAAAAACGAAAACCTCGCTATCCTTGTTTCATCTACGATGAGGATCATTTTACTAAAGAATGCCCATATTGAGTAGAGTTTTCGAAATTTGTTAAAGATTCTCAAATGACTACTATCTTGAAGGATCCTTCACCTACTCAAGATTGTAAAGTGTTTGCTTCTTCCTCAAATACCTCAGAAGAACCCATCATGAAGATGTCTCATGTCAGGATTGCGACGCGATCACAAGATTATGGTAGTAACAATCTTGTTGATGTAAAGAAGCAGAATCTTCTTATTCGAACCCATTAACTTCAACTCCTCTTGTTTCTGATCCACCTCAGATCGAGAAACCCAATCTAGACTTAGCAACCAAACCACCTACTAGAGGTGTATTTAAGAAATCAGTTGCACGAGCTACTCAAGATTATAACATTGTTGAAGACTTGGCCATTGCAGCTTTAGCAATGTCAGCTCTAGAGGTGCTGCAATCATGCCCAACACAGCATAAATTACTATTGTCTGCTATAAGAGCTATTTATACTCAGGATTCGAAAATTATAATCTTTGATTTAGAAAATAGTACACCTCGCCTCCCTCATCAAATGGCTTTCCAAATCCCAGTGTTAGTCAAAAACAGACCTTGCTTTAGGATTGTGATTGATGAGGGAGCTTCTACATGTATTATGTCGATCCAGTGTTGGAGATCACTTGGTTCTCTGACACTCAATCAGTCCCTGACAATTCTAAAGGTTTTTGATGGTTGAGGGTTCCATCCTTTTGGTATTTTTGAAGATTTACCTATAGGGGTAGAAGGAAAAACTGTAAATCTAGATGTGAAAGTGGTTGATGCCCCTCTAGATTACAACCTTCTCTTGGGTCGCAGTTGGTCTTACACTATGACTGCTATTGTTTCATTGGTCTTTCATCTTGTTAAGTTTCCTCATAATAGAAAGATCGTTACAATAGACCAGCTGAGTTATTTCTCATCCAACCCAGCCTCTACTAATAGTGTTTATCATGTCGATAAAAATACTATCCCTTACCAAGATGTTGGAGTAAGTTTGATTAAAGATTCTGGTTTACTAGGAACTTTTTCCTTCCCTCCTCCTAACATATCGCCTTCAATTGCAAATATTCATATGATTTCATCAAACACTATTGCTTTTAGTGATCCTTGAATTGCACCTTCTGATTCCGAGGGGGATTCATTTCATGGCGCAATGCCTATCAGTCCCTTTGAAATTTCATATCAGGCTGTACATTCATTTTCTGATTCCTGACCTATCACGAGGATAGTTTGTTCCTGTCTCAACCTTGTTAAAAAATGAAACTGGATATAGCGAGGATAGTTTATTCCTATCTCAACCTCATTAGAAAATGAAACTAGATGCTGTGAGGATAGTTTGTTCTTGTCTCAACCTCATCAAAAAATGAAACTAGGAGGCGAGGATAGTTCTTTTCCTGTGTCAACAATGTTAAAAAATGAAACAGGATGTCGTGAGGATAGTTTCTTCTTGTCTCAACCTCGTTAAAAAATGAAACTGGATGTTATGAGCCTAGTTCCTGGTCCTATGTCAATCTCGTTAAAAAATGAAACAAGGAGTCATGAGCATAGTTTTGTGTCTTCTGTCAAGCTCGTTAAAAAATGAAACAAGGAGTCATGAGCATAGTTCCTTGTCTTCTGTCAAGCTCGTTAAAAAATGAATCAAGGATTTTAGAGCATAGTTCCTTGTCTTGTGTCAAACTCGGTTAAAAAATGAAAAAAGGGTTTTGAGGATAGTTCTTTTCCTGTGTCAACCTCATTAAAAAATGAAACAACTCCCTTTTTCAAGTTGAGCCTTTTCAAGAACTTCAAAGTAAAACTTCATTTCATCCACCTGATTGAATGCAATGAAGCTTGGGGGGCATGTACCTCGTTTTGCGTCATTAAGCTAGGGGCATGCGAACTTACAACAAGCATAGTTTTTCGTTTCAAGCTTGTGTAAACATGAAACTGAATTCAAACAGAGTTCTCTATGGTTCAAGCTTGTGTAAAAATGAACCCATACCCATTTTACATCTCCTGATTTCCATCTTTATCCGCTAAATTCTGTTAGATGAGCCTTGGTTGTTTTCATTCCATCGCCACCATCTCTTTGGTTGATCATATGCTTTCACTTGCTTATTTTCCTTTCCTGAGGAATCACAGTTATGAGTGGTTTTGTTAGCCAGCCTCTTGACCATTACATGTTTTGAGCAGTTCCACCATTTCTGGAACCAGTTGCTACCCTTTATACCACTCGTTCCTCTAAGACAAGTCTTCTTTAAGCTCTTTTCTGACTCGTAAAATATGAAAAGATTTTCGAGTTTTTCTTTTTAAACTCGTTAAAACGGAATTAAAAGGTTGGTCCACTTACAACTCTTTTCTAACCGTATAAACATGAAAAGATTGTTGGGCTTTTGTCGTTTCAAATTTGATATTAGTAATAAAATGATGTGTTTTTTATTGCTTTTTTACTTTTTCAGATCAGGGCCACTAATTATGAAAAGTACTCCTTGATCGTAATGATCCAGCGGTTCTCTCAAGTATCATTTTATACTTTTTCGGGCTTGGGGGACACAAATTTATGAAAAAGGAAAACCATGGAGTTTTCTTAAGTTTTTCCTCTGACTCCCTAAAATTGAAAAACACCAAGTTTCTCCTATACTGGACTCGTTAAAATTTAACAGTAAAGGACCTATTCAATTTTAAACAGGAACAGACCACTCCTTCTTAGGCTTTGAATTTTAAACGAAGTTGGACTCATCTAAAGGATGAGCTTATAATCAAGAAAATGTTATCCTCCCCAAGCTTGTCAAAAATAAAGAGGTACTTGCTAGAAATGGTGGGGGAAAAGAGAGAAAAATGAACTTGTTTGTTATACTTCATGTTTAGAAAAGCAGTTAACCACTCTTGAACACGACACTTTTTGTTCACCTGGGTTGGGAAATCCTTTGCCTAACAGTTAATCAAACCATATTGAAAGTCTTCAGCCGGTTTCTGGGTATTAGCTTTGGGTCAAATGTCACCAAACCATCTACAGTGCCATTATGTGTTCAAGAGGTCAGTTCAAATAAACCATTTATTTACAAAATATCTGTCATTCATCTTGACCATCCCTGAGTTAGTCCTTGCCAATATATTTCTTCAAAACTTGATCTATGATTTCGTGTTGTGGGCTTGCCTACGATGGATCGCTTTCTATCGACTCCAACTCATTATCTAGAAAGATGATCTAGAAATTGTTTGTACCTTGGAATCTGCATGCTTCAATGGCAGGTTTCTCGCCTTTGATGACAGGTTGCATCATTGACCTTCGATCAAAGGATTCTGTGACGTGTTCAACATCGACTCATTTATTCACATTTCATGGATTGTACTGAGTACTTTGAGGACCATTGACATTACTAGTGGTGTCTCTCACACTTGTTAACAGTTCACATCATTGACTGGTAATCAAGTGGTTTTACAATGTTCGACTTCGACACATTCATTCACATGGATAGAATCGTACTAGTTCGGGAAGCAAAAATCAAGACCCTGGATCTAGTTTCCACCATCCAGGCTGCGAGGATTTTTATTATTCATTATACAGTGGACTATTCATAAATAGATGGTTGTGTCCATATTGTGTCTACATATGTCTATACTTGTGATGTATTACAAAATCATTCATGTATCAAAGCAGTTTAGATAGTTTTCTAGCCAGTTTTGATCTGAGTATGGGAATGCCTACCTCAACGATGATAGTATTATATAATATATATTATTATATATATATATATATATAATGATTTGCATTGAATGCTTTTATAGGTTCCGACAAGAGTGTCCACAAGAAGATCCTTGAAATGATAAAGTACTTCACTCTTCTTAGATGACAAAACTATCCTCATATATTACAGACTTCGCACTTTAGGGGGCAATCTGTTGCACAAAAATTGTCACCTTGACATTCTGCAATTAGTGTGAGTCTATCATCACTCATACTTTCCTCCTTTACAAGTCTTAAACCTCAATTCTTCATATGAAGCCTGAAAACAAGAGAAAGACCTTAAAAATCTCTAAAACTCTGGTTCCACACTTTCTCTTAGCATTACCTGCGGTCCCGCACCTATTGGTCATGTCCCCTGTGCACCTGGCTGCTTTGTCTCTGTGTTATGGGTATGGACCCCTGTAAAAGTTAAAAAGGCGCAAGTACATTCTTAAAAACTCACTTTGAGTCATTTCTGAAGCTTCTAAAGGGAATCTAGAGGTGGCAAGTTCACTCCTTAAAGGTTCATGCATCCCATACCTTAAGGAGCTAATCCCTTGATGTTAAGAGCTTATCGCTTTGAAGGAGGACTCTATCCCTTCAATGGTGGACCTGTAGCCTCCTTCCTTTGCACTATAAAATGAAGCATTGGGCTGGTTACTGGAGAGGTTGAAAGCTGAATATTTTTTAGGGTAAATGCTGTTGGAACTTAGTCTTCCTAATTGAGCTTTTAAGAGGAGAGATTACATACCTTTTAATCTCATTTGGAAGAGAGTGAGGCTTGTCAAAGTAGAGGAGATTCATGTTTGGACCCTGGGAAGAGCTTGGACAACATCAAGGCACCAAAGGTTGTAAAGTTATTCTATTTTAAAGTTAATACAATCAAGTTTATTTTTCTCAATAAGCTGTGTTTTATGGTTTATTTCATGGATTCCTTGATCACCATGATGAACATGATTTATTATATTAGCTATGTAGGTGTTATTTGATGTGTTTTTGTTTGTCATTGCAGGTTCTTAAAAGGAAACTCTTTCGGAGATGTTAGAATGTGGCTGCCACAAATTAGCGTTGGACTTAAGGCGGGGTCAACAACACCTCTTTAGTTTTTATTAATGAATCGCAATATGTTTGGAGAAAGGTAGATTTGCTTGTCCTGCTTGTTGCTAGATATCTGTTGATACTAAGGAGATTAGCCTTGTCCACAAGATCGATTTCTGACCAACAATCCATTTATATGATCATTCTCTAGATGGATGCGTCCATACCATGATTCATGTATCATTTGTTATATTTTCAGTGATGTATATGTATCTATGATTTCTTGCAGGTTTTTTGACGACAAACTCTGGTTCCCCGCATCAACTTGTAAAGTATTTCACCCCTCACTCTAGTTTGGCCTTCGCGCTTTAGGTGGCATCTATTACACAACATTTTGTCACTATCCCTGTACTCCCCATCCATGATCCTGGAGGACCTATACAGTTAACCCTACATGATTTCCCATCATGAAGAAACTCTCAGTATGTCCCTCTTCATGAGAAAAATAATTCCCCTTTGCATAATTTCCCAAGAATCTTCCTTTTATCCCAATTTAAAAGGTCGACGCTACTGACCAGTTTCCTCCTCGCACTTATTTGGAGAGATTAAAACTAGCATTGGTGTCGTACGAAGCGACTGATCCATTTTCCAGTCATGTGGATCCTCTTTTGGCAAGTATTTTAAATATGGAGTCAAGGCTTCCAGCTCTAGAAGCTTTGTAACAGAAGTATAGTAGATGGTTGGGCTGGATGGAGCCGAAGAAGTCAGTTTGGGCTCTTTTCCCCTATTAGGATGGAACAAACTCAAGAGAGAAGACCTTCTCCCATGATGAGAGGAATCATCTCCCATCCATCCAAGCTATATAAACCTCTCTTTTCCCAAGCTAAACTAGTTTTGGAGTGAGTTTGAATGATCAATAAGACATCTATATCTTGTAGATTTCTAGTGTATGTTTGAGGGAGAATCGTGTGGTTTGGTTTGGTTTGAGACTAGAGGGAAGAGGCCTTAAAACTTCCATTGTTGGGGTTATCCATGAGATGATAGAAGAAGTGTGGACCCTAGATACGTCGGAGGAGACCAGCAACATCTAATCATTGGTTGTAATCTCTTTCTGATTTATATAAATACAACTATTGATTGATTTCCTACATGAAGTGTCATTTTACATCTTTATGGCTTAATGTTCCTTGACCTGTTAAGTATGCTGAATATAATATTGTATTCTATCACGTTTTTTGTTTTTGTTTTTTTTCTTGTTTCAAGTATTCGAAAGAAGGAAATAAAAGATAGCTGGAGTGAGGAAGCAAGATCACCACCAAACAGAATAGCATTCTAAGAGGTAGGCCCTCTTAATTGATTCTAGCTTAAGGATATTTTCCATAGATTGTTTGTTTTTGGCTAGACCACTCTCTCAGGCTAGAGGAATTGTTTGTGTCCACACTAAGAATTTACCTGCACCACACCATGGTAATCAAGGTAACCAACCTAACACTAACAACCAGCAACAAGGCAGCCAACCCATGCAGACAAAGCTATTTGTATGAACAAGCATTGAGCATGTTCTGGTGTACATGGCCAATATACACATAAGTGTCCCCTTCTACCCCAGATGCACCAAATGTGGGAAGCTCAAGAAGCTTCTAGAGGTCAACAATCTCCTCAGAATCACGTGCCATCTCAACCGACAGTGCTCATAAATCCTTTCCCTCAGTAATGATTTGTTGTTGCTCAAGCTCAACCACGTCAAGCAGCCCTTCTCCCCCAACCTTCTAATCATGATGACTACCAGATCCTTATGATAAACTCTGATGTGGTTAACTCCTCCAGTATTAACCTACAAACTCAGTCTCGCCAATATGACAAGCCCTCCACTTCCTTTGCCACTGAGTCCAAAACCAAAGTATCTATTGAGCCTCTTATGACAACCTAAGGTTGAGGCCATTCACAATATCTGAAATGGACCATTACACCGTAACGCGACTTCTAACAGAGCTACCCATACATACAGTATAGTAGACGACTTTTCACAATCACCTACCACCATGTCAACACTGGAAGTCCTCGAGTTGTGCCCTTCCCAAAAGAAGGATCTACTAACTTCCTTGGGTGCAGGGATCCTTTTGAAAATCATTTCATTTTCTTCATGTTTGATACATCAGTGCATCCCCCATTTCCTTCATCTATTTCTTTCCAGATACTAGTTAGAGTCCATAATGACATCATCTCCAGATGCATTATTGACGAAGGCACACCCACCTGCGTGA
This sequence comes from Pinus taeda, assembly GCA_000404065.3. Taxonomy (NCBI): domain Eukaryota; kingdom Viridiplantae; phylum Streptophyta; class Pinopsida; order Pinales; family Pinaceae; genus Pinus; species Pinus taeda. Next base: position 176,595 of record APFE031077826.1, on the reverse strand, counting down.
TGTCGTTGTTGTTTGGAAACAACTTACGTCACCTGAGTTGTTACCCTCCATCATCACTTTATGTGCTTGGGATGGACACCCCTTCCAGCCCCTTGGCATGTACCACGACTATCCAGTGACCCTTGCGAGTAACATTGTCCATGTCGATATCGAATTCATCTATGCCTATTTGGATTACAATATTCTCTTAGGTCGTAGTTACACATACGCCATGTCAGTTGTCACATCTGCGGTGTTCTATAAGATGTGATTCCCCCATGAAGGGAACATTATTACCATAGATCAGTTGAATTACTATGAGCCAACATCCGTGACCTCCCCTGAGTCCATTATCTCATCAATGTCTGACAACTAGCCTTCAACTTGTTGCACTAGTGTCTCACTTAGAGTTTATAGGGATTCCTCATTGTTGGGTGCTTTCCCTAGTCCTCCCCCTCCCATTTCAGAACCTAATTCCATCAGTGCTTTCATGTTACAAGTGTCATGGGCTACCCTTAAGCAGTGTGGTACATCTGACCAATAACCAGCTCCTCAGCACCTTGTTGTTGCTCTTCCAGCTCAACCCTCAAGGTCCACTCTCCCAAGACCTCCTCCATTTGTGGGTGCCTCTCCTATGTTCCCACTAGGATTCATTCCTCCAAGTCTCAACCATCCAAGAACTATTCCACCAGGACATTATCCTATCGGCCATTTTCTTATTTCCCCCTCTAGGAATTTTTTTTGTACCTATCATGGCTTCGTTGGTCCTTCCTAACATGACTCTAGGGATCCCAATATGGTACATCGATCCCCCTACAAACATCCCGCTTGGTCATCCAAGACCATATCACACTTTGACCCTGGTTCAACCAGTCCCCATGACCCATGTCGCTGCTTCAATTCCATTACAACCTCAATAGGAACCAACTCCTGTTGCGAAGGCATCTAGCCAGTGGGGCAAAGATAAAATGAAAGTCTCAAGGACAAGGCTCCCCAACCTCATCTAGCCCCTAAGGCCCCAAAGCTAACACCCCTGTGTGCTTTGTGTCAAGTTGTTGGCCATGCCACCAACAATTGTCATGAACTTCCTCAAATTAAACCTTTGGTTCATGAAGCATTCTTGAGTCGAATCTTTCAAAAGTCTGTGTTAACTTACCAGTCCCACCTAAGAAGCTCAAAACGCTTCGTACAAACCACCCTTGTGCCCTGTGTGATCTTCATGGTCATTATTACCATTGTTTCCCTCGTCTTGATGAATTTCGTGATTGCGTTGGAGCAATTCATGAATATCAGGCCACTCGTAGTGGAGCCTCTACTCCTCTACCTGTGGATTATGGTACCACCAGTTGACTAGAATAGGGAGACGCTAACCCTACTATTGTGATCCCTACCCCCGATGTCGAGATGACGGACACCATAGGCCCCATTCTTTACCTGTCATCATCCTTGAGTTCCTCGCAGACAAACCTTTCTGAGGTTTCTATGCGCGCTTCTAATGAACCTCTTTCGATAGAATCCTAAGTCTCAACATCTGTATATCCTCCATCTACTATCACGTTGTCTACCATTCAAGATGATGTGTATGTGAACCTTCTTTCTCAGGTTGATGCAACAGGTAATGCCGTTGCATCATGTATTATGTATTCCCCCTTTCCACCCATCTCTTAGCATGATGACGACACAATGGAAGCTATGTCTACCCCTGACTACCCCTACCCTTGAGTAAGGGGGATTTTATTCAGAGGATTTTGAAGTCCATTTCCTTCTTAATCTCCCAGTACACTCTACCTCAAGAAATTACGTTCATAGCACATCCCTTTGATTTTCATGTCTTTATTTATGCCATCAAGTTAGGTATATTGCATAATCTCATCAGTTGTCTTTTGTACCTTTTAGATGGATCCATCATCCACACCATATATCGGTCATGACAATAATGCAACTCACTTCTCTCGGAATCTAGCCTCGGCAGCCTGGGCCATTTTTACCCCCTTTCATATGTTATTCCTTTCAAATGGCATGTGCATTGGATCTCCCACCAATAATCAGGTTGAATATGATGTAGTGATAGGTTTGTTAGTCAATTCCCTCGCTCATCACATCCTTCATCTTCATGTTCGTTTAGATTCCTTTCTACTTTTCATGCAACTGAATGGTGTGTATCACGTGCATAACTAGGTCCTATTTAGAAAATATCTATGAGTGAAGCTATTGGTACGTGAATTTGAAACCATTACTTTTAGTCATGTGCCTAGAGCCCAAAATCACTATGAAGATACCAATGTAAACAACATTTCAGATTGGCATTTATCACATGTATACCACAAAAGATAACCATAAAAAAAATGGTGAGCCATCATCATCATATAAAATGCATAATCATATTATGTATCATAAAAGTGTTTGGATCCATAGCTCTAAATACGTCTAAATTGCCCATAACATGTTACAAAAATCACAATAAAAGGGACCCATTGTCTGATAGATCTCATGCCAAAGGTTCTTCTCCACCCACGCGTAGATCACGTACTGCCTGACCCGCCATCGCCACGCACCACACAATACCTCGCCACGCTGAGGGAAGACCAATGCACTCAACTGTGTATCATTCCTTTATGTCATACCATCCACACTTTGAAACCCTGATTGAGAGTACACCAAACATATGATGAAAATCAGCAAGCAATGCAGTATCCTCTGGACATTGTTATGACGATGATGTCCCCTGATCTGTAGCCCCAGGTGCTATGGCTCAACCTACATATCCTGTCAGCTTCACCGATGTTATGTCTGCATACAAAATATTTCACACTCAGTACCATATACATGTGATAGAAATATAAAATGCACCATAAAACATGGCAACTTAACACTTACCGTCTAGTCCCCAAGCTCACCCGGGTGGAAGTGGCAAGTCAAGATCCCCCTAATAGTTCATCGCACTATAAGGGTAGTCATCAATGTAAAGGGGCATCTAATCCCAATTTGAGAAAAACTCAGGTTGGAACACCCGTCTGACTCCCCCTCCTCCTACTCTCCACAGTAGTTTCCCCCAGAGGCACATCCTGGGATATTGTGGGCCCCCATCTCAGATCTGTATATGAGGACGGATAGTGGGTATCTTCTCAAAGAAGAATGCACATAGTACTATACAAAAAGCATAGTCACGATTCACTTTCCTCTTGAAAAGACTCAACTATCATTTCACCAATGGCAACTTCATCTGAGCCCACTCCTAGCTAAAACACTCTCAACTAACATCATCTACCCACCAGTGATGTGGTGGAACACCTAGTTGCCCAAGACCCATAGCACATTTGTGGCAAAAGCCTATGTCTCTAACTTCTCTAGATCAACAAATGTGATATTTGTGCCCTTGACACAAACACCCCGTTGATAATGGCACTCCACAAACTCAGTAATGTTCCTCCCACGAGGTAACACCAGATGAATATCCCCCACCACTCCGAGGGGAGGTAGCCTGAGCAAGACATAAATATCCTATAATGTGAGCTCGATCTTGTGCCCTTGCACGACAAGGACCTCCTGGTTTGGATCCCAATAGCTCACAATTCTTGTTAACAAGGGCTCACTTTCCCTCATCAATGGGTTCTCCACCAACTTGAGAACCCCATAATGAGCCAATACCCCTCGAACCGCTTGATTCCCTTGGATCTTGAATCGAAGAGTATGAAAGTCTTGTTCACGCAAGTTGATTTACAGCTCTACCATGCCTGCAAAATACCACGTGTCTTGTCAGTACATAGAAGAAAACAATGGTATGCACTGATCAACCTACAACCCCCACCAAGCCAGCATACCAACCCTTCCTCCAGCCACAAATCGTAGTTTTCAGCCCACAAAGTGCAAGCTCATAGGTTTCGAGTTGTTTCTTGCAAGCCAGATCGCACTTATGGACCTAGAAAGTGTGATGCGACCATAAGCAAGGGCAAGGATCTATCAAGGAGCTACCATGTGCCAAAAATCAGGAAACAAACCACTAAAATTGAAGAGATGAGTAAGACCACCTACCTAAAAGTTACAGATCCTGATTCTGATGGTCGGTTTGTCTGCTACGGTCTCTATAAGAAATAGGGCCTTTTCCTCCTCTCCAAATTCACCATAGCTCACTTAGCAAATGAATCCAAATTAGAGGGAAAACGTCCTTTCATAGAAAAATCCTCAACTTTTCTATTGCCCTTTGGGACTAGACTGTAGTTCAGTTTAATGAACTATCAACATCATTAGAAAGCTCTCACCGACCTATGAAACGGGTCTTCCTCAGTTTTTGATGATTTGACACTTCACCAAGAAGCCATTTTTCCACAAAAGGTCACTTCGTCGTCTGTCAAAATCAAATTTTTTCATAAAGAGACACTTTTATTTTGAGGTCCACCTCCTCTTAATAATTTTCATACCATATTTTGATGTTCATCATAAGTAACCATCATTTACTCATTTTTTGATGGTCCCCATCGAGCCTAGTCATTGTGGCAGCTTCATCAAGTCACTCTTGGTCTAATAATCTGTGATAAGTCACCCTTGCATTCTTGGAGTCTATTTCAAGTCCCATCATCTCATGTCATATTATTCCATCCATATTTGCATACCATTCAACCTGTGTTGCCCATTTTGGCCTATAATCATATTGTCCCCATCCCCTCTGGAGTTGAGTCAGTTGCTGCCAGGTCAACCATGCACTTTATGCTCTGACGAGGGTAGTCATTTTTTTTTCCCTCAGTCCCACTTTTTCCCATTATTCCTAATGTCAGTCCATCAGTCACATTACTATTTTCCCTCGTAATTTAGTTGAGTATCCTCATTGCCTCATCTATCGTGTGCCCTATTCTATCTACATCAACTCATTTATTCCAGAAGAACGGCCTAGAGGGCGGTTTATCTTGGTTCCATCTTCCATCCTTATTTGGCACCTTGGATCGAGCAGAGGGTCTCATTATTTCCCTTTGACTTGGTCGTTTCATGTCCATGATCCATACACTTGATGGTCCAATGGTGCATCAAATTGTACTAGTGATTCCCAGGTGTGTGTGAAATGTTTCAGACCTTATGAGGGGGTAGCCCCCCACATTCCCAGATGTATACCTATTATGCTATAGCCTCAGATGTAGTTCCACAGAGTTAATGGGTTCGGTTCCTACTGATCATAGTGTCCATAGCATGCATGTCTCCTTCAGATGATCTGTTTAGTTTTGCAGAGCCCTTCCCTATTCAGCAGGGATTCTTCGGTTGTTCTACCCTCCCTCCCACCGATTTCTTGAGAGAAGGGGCTTCGTATCTCATGTACTGAGATATTACTATATTCAATCCTGGCTCATGTTTTTACCAGGTGCATTATGTATATGGGACACATTGTATTATTTCCTGGCTCTGTTATGCTAGTATGTCATGTACCATTCAACATGTACTTCATTGCTCAATTTTATATTTTTGCGTGAACCATTATTTTTGTACTATGTTATCTCGGTGGGTATGGGTATACCTCCCCAGCCTCTTTGATGTCTGATACCACAACATAAAAGGAGACTTGCATTAATCTCACCCCCTCTATCCATATCCTCTTTCAATTCAGCTTCAGTGTTCTTTCTCACTCTCTCCTTGACTCCCATGTGTTGTCTAAGTGATTGTGTCTTTACAACATACTTCAGTCATACGTTTTTCTCCTAACACTTGTACGTTGGGGGGAAATTTGTTATCACCAAAAAATTTATCATCTAGCCTACTTTACTATATGGATTGAATTACACCATGTAAAGCCAATTTTACCATGGTAAATTGCTTTCAGTGTGAGAAATTACTTAATAAACCACCTTTGTTAAGTAATTTATAGTTAAACCCATGAAGAATAATTAAATAAATCACTATTTATTTGATTTTATTCTAGGAATAATTAATTAAACCATTGTTTTATTATTTTCCTAATCAAATTGATCCAATCATGAAAAACAAAACAGATAAATCATTATTAACTAATTTTCTCTAAAAATAAACTATTATCTCTAAATAATTATTATTCATGGTTATTTGACTAAATACCTTAGGAATAATTAAATAAATCTTATTTTTATTATTCCTAAATATTTTAATTATATTTGTTTATTTATTTATTATTTCTAACTAAAAGTTTAAATAATTTTTCCCTCCTAAACAAATATAATAAATATTCCAAGTGGTTATTCCAGGAATGGGATCAATAATATTTTATTATTACTCGTTATTCAAGGGTAACTCAATATTTTGTTATAAATAGAAGGGTTTTCCATTCATTATTCACTTTTGATTATTTTCATTGTCGCACTAATTGTTGTAAATCTGGTTATTTTCATTGTCGCACACCATTATTTTGTTGGCTTTACACATTATAGAGGAAAGAGACTCTACACAACCAGAAGACATTTGAGGATAGCCAAGAACCCATCCCATAGAGGGGGACTGGTAACATTTATCTATTCTCTTCACAGGTGTTATAATAAAATTATTGTTTGTATATTTGGATTCCATTGGACGATTGGAGTTATTACTCTTTATTTTTTTTGTTTAACTATGATTGTGGCATATATACAGACTTTGGCAGGTTTTGTTTCTATCAGTTGCTATAGATCTACAATGTTTAGCAACCATTTACATTGTTGACATTGTTTTTCATCCACAATCTTAAGTGGGTTCTTTTCGTACATATTTGAGAAGAAAACACTACAACAATTAGTGACAAGCTTACAGTTCAAACGATATTCCTGAACTTGATGAAGAAATAAAATTCATATGGATCCCAGAAGCAGTCAAGGAAACATGAACCCGATAGCTACAAAATCGATCAATTTCAGAGTATCTCATTAAGTGGAAGAACTTACCTGTTGAATATTCCACATGAGAAAATGAGAATTTTATACAAAAACATCTAGAAATACTGAAGTGTTGAGGACAACCTTTTTTTGGAGAGACCTATGTTAGGTCCCTATAATACTACTGTATACCCCTTATTTTTATTGTTAGTGTAGCCCCTATTGTTATTTTTGTGCCCATGTAGCCCCCATATTGCTACTGTTGTGCCCCATAGAAACCCACTATTGTTAGTATTGTTATGTAGGCTGTGATTACATTGTGACTCCTTAGACTCCTATATATGCCAAGGAGATCTTATCATTTATATCATCCAAAAATTGTTCATTTGTGTAATGTAAAGGAGGTTTCCCCCTCGAAGAGGATAATTTGTAAGTCGTTAATCTATTTTTTCTTCTATTTTGTGAGTTGGTTGCATAACATTTAATGACTTTTGTATTGAATGGTACAGGTTGAATATTGATAAAAAAATGTCTCTGAAGTTGTCAATTAACAAAAATACTGACAACACAATGATACCAAATAAAATAAAGCAAAGAAGGCAAGTTCTTTATAAATTATTTACAAAATTAATATGTTTGAACTATAAGTAAGTTTAACTAATATATATTGGTTGAGTGTGTGTCATGTAGAGCTACAAAATGAAGAAGGTAGATAACATTATTTTTACTATAAGTGTACAAGATCATAAAAGCTTAAGAATATTAGATAACATATTTCAAACAATCTATTAATTTCATATATGTTTAATTTTCTATAGGGAGAAAAAACGAAAGAACATATCAATGGCGTTCTAAGAAAAGAAAAATTATAGAACATGTACATGACGATGAATTGGTCCTTAGTTCATCGGGAGTGGTGCGGGAGGTTATTGAAAAGGGGGAATTTTTTTACAAAACTATGAGGGATCTAGTGGAACAAGCGTATAAACATACTTTCCACTTAAAAATAAAAAATGAATCCAATGATTCTAAGAACCAAATTATATCTAAAGTACAGGAAGTATTTCCAGAGCAATGGTCAATGAGGCATGTCATAATTGAAATAGAAGAAACATACAACAACAAAAAAGAGGCATTCAAAAGGTAATATTCCTAATTAAAATAAATTTCTAGAATTATATGTATATATTACTACAAATAATTCAATTATTATTATCAATTTTGTTATATTTAGTTTTCATATATCAACATAAAAATAGTTTATTAGTTTTTTCAAGAAGATTATGAAAATCTCAATGGATCAACGAGTTGATATGTGAAACATGCAAGTAAGAATGTCCAAAAAAGTGTCCAATGATATGGTCAAAGAAATGGACATAATTGCATCATAAGAGGAGTCATCTTAGCAACAACAAGCTTTAAATGTATGTAATAATGATTGACTTTGTAAATATAGAAAAATAATTTAGCATTAAATATTAATTTTCAGGTACTTTCTTGCAGAAAATAAAACAAAATGGAACTCATTCAACACATAAAATATGACAACAAGGAAGAAAGGGTTTATTTCAAAGTTTGTGAGTAATTGTAAATATTTCCTTATAGCAACTCAAGGTTTCATTTTTGTATATTTTAACTTGTTTTACAGCAACCATCCTTGAATGTCTTCAAATAGGTGCTAACGTACAAAGAAGAGCCATTCGAAGAATTGATTGACATTGGGGTAAATAATGGTTGTGAGTATATGTTGGCATATCAAAATTATTTGTGGAACTTGTTATTATTTGCGTTGTTTTACTTCTCTGAGTTTATAATTAATAGAAAAAAAAAGATCATTAATTTTAAATTATGATTTATAATGGGGTTTAAAACATGTAGGAAACAATGTATGGAACTATGCCAACAGAATAATTGTTGCAACAAGGCATGAGACTTGGTTTTGAAACCTGTGCACAGTTTATGAGACACTTCTTGCTATGGTACATTTCTATTCAATTTACATTGATGTATATTATTTATTTCAATTTTGAATATTATCACAAATGTAGATACACTCATTAGACTTTATTTTTATGATTGTAGATGAAACACGATCAAGAAGATGAAAATAATCAATGCAAAACAATACTCGAAATAACCCAAGTCATGGAAGTAGCTCAAGCACTGACTATAGTTCCAATGAAGAATGATGAGATAGTTCGATATCAATGCAACCTGTTGTATTTTTTGAAATGAGTGTCTGTGAAAATCATACATTTATTTAATGTAATGGACATAGTGTCCCAATTGAAAGACAAGGGGTTACCAATAACAACCCCATTTTGTATGAAAAAGAGCCTCTTATTGATATATAATAAAATACATTTTAATTTATTCTATTATGTTATCCAATGTCGCTGTGAAAAGTTACAGCACTGATTAAATATATGTATGATTAAGTATTATAATGAACAGATGTGAAATTTGATAATATAACAAATTAATCCAAACATCATATACAAATGCATTAATCAAATTATAATTTATGTGAATATTTTTATAAGATATATGTTGATTTTTTGATGAATAATGAATTTAAAAACTTACAATAATTGCACTCTCATAGGTTGATGTTCCTAAAAACGAGAAAATCTCATACAAAAAATCAATGTGTCCATAACTCAAAAATGCACATGTGCTTTGTGTTATATAAAAGTACCATGGAAACATCAATTTGCATGACCAATTCCTTTTTGGAAATCAACAACATCGGGGCATTTATTTCTTCAAGCACCAGTATTGTTTGCAATTAACACCCTAGTGCATTGTTATTCTTAATGCACTAGTGCTTTCATAAAACTAACACCTTGATCCTACCAAATATTATTTCCTGCCCCCGTGCATTATTAAATTTAACAACATTGGTCATTTAATACAACAAATTAACCAGTGCATTTACAAAATGACACACAGTGGAGCTATGAGTTTAAACAAAAGCACCAAGGCTACAATTATTTTTTTACATATCCTAGTGTCGTTCCTTACATGAACACCCAGGGGATTTTTTTTTCTATTAGAATCGATGCATTAAAACATAAAAACATTAGTGCTTTTATATAACTCACGCATTGGGGCATTAATACAAACTATACGCATCGACTCTGCAAGTTTGAACAAAATCACCAATATAAAAATTATTTTTGTGTGCCCCAGTTTCATTCTTTACATGAACAACCTAGGGATTATTTTTATCTTTTAGCACTAATGTGGTATATATTACACATTGATGTACTTTGGCTTCAATGCCTTGGCTCTTTTAGTTATGTATGCAACCCGATGTGTTTATATATGTAGTGCATCAATGCTAGTTGTTCCATGAAGCACACTGCAAAAAAAAAAACATTCGATAAAACCTCCGCTCACCCATATTTTTTTAGTTGTGATGAAATTCTGTTAAAATCTCCTTTAAAACATCCGTTATCACAAAAAAATGTTTTTGTGGATGTTTTTTGACAATTGTTTCCAATTTTATAACACTAAAAATCTTTGTTATAAGGTATTTTCCTTGTCGTGAATTTTTTTCTTTGGTGCAACACATTTATATTCCTATTCTACACATAGAGATCTTTCCAAGAACAAAATAATTGTCTCAGTTGGAGTTTGTACGTAAAATTTATGATGCTCGGAAGTTGATATTCCTATTTTGATCCCCATAATTTGCGAGGATGCCACATGAGTCCCCATTACTCGTGGAATGGGCTAGCCATGTGATCATGATGAACAGACTCTAAAAGAGTCAATATTTTATCCCTAGTTAAGAGTTGAAGGAATCAAACCTAACCATTAGTAAGCTATTAGATTGTGTTATAACCAGACCACGAGGAGGAAAATGGGTTTCATTATTTTCGAGTGCATATTGTTCCATTGACGAGCATCGTAGCTAAGAGGGTTAAGGAGAGAACATGCATATAGGAGTTGTGCATTGTAGTATCCCATAGGCCACAAAACTTACTTATTTATACTTGCAACAATTTTCTATCTAGAGAAACAGAGCATAGCGATCTCACCTTCCAACTGGGTTTTTCTCTTGAAAGGTTTTCCTAGGATATATCTTGTGCCAATTATGGTTTGAGTTTTTAATTTTTTTCTCTATTTTTTGCGTAATTATAATTTGCATACATATGCAATAAACAATAATTTACATATCTAGAAATCTAAAGAGAAATAAATAGAACAATTTATCAAATCCATTGTGGCAAATTGTCCAGTGGAATATCTATGGAAATTATTGAATCACTTCTAATGAATTCAGTCTATTTTATTCATAATTGCCTCCAAAAAAATATTGTTTGACTCCACTTAACCATTGGCCTGTGGAAAATAGGGAGTAGATTTTTTATGCTTTACTTTATACTTTTCCATTATTCCCTGCTCATGTTTAGAGGTAAACATTTCTCCTTGGTTGGTAACAATTTCCATCAATACTTCAAATATTACGAAAATTTCTTCAAAGAGAAATTAACTACTTGTTATGTTCCTCTAGCTAATGCTTTTACTTCATCCAATTTAGTAACATAGCCAAAACATAGAAATATGACCTTTTTCCTCTCAAAGGAGGTTCAATAGGGCCTACTAAATCAAGAGCCCATTTTTTAAAAGGCTCCACAAATACTTGTTATTGTAGGGGAATTTCATGAAAATCTACTAGTCAACCCATTTGTTGACAACTTATGACATATTTCCTGGCATCTTTAAAAAAATTAGCGAGTAATATACTGGATGAAGTATTTTGTAAGTGATTATGTCACCTGCAAAATGTCCATCACAAGGTTCATCAGTACAAGATTTTAGAATATCTAAAACAGTATATCCTCTAACACAACTTCTAATTATAAAATCAAGTTCTATGTATAAAATGTCTCCTTTAATCAATGAATATCTAACAATTTGTTTAATTACTCTTTGATTTTATTTTGGTGTAAAATTTGGTGGTAATTTTGTGGAGAATTTTTGGATGAAACTGTGTGGTTGATTTTTATTCCGTTTGATGTTTCAGTTGCACACTCCACCTAGAAGTTAAATACGTTTCTATATCAGTAAACCATGAAGTTTTAATAGATATAGAAAAGAATTTTTCATCTAGAAAAGTATCAGAAATTGGATCAATCTCACTGGGACTATTAAGGCCTTAAATAAATTTTTCCAATTAGTTTTCCCTTCTAGTGATCTACGTGGATATTGGTGACCACACGCCTATTCCACTTGGACCCCAACCATTGTTTCTTTCAGTTTTTCAGTTTCCTTATTTGTAGCACAATGTACTATTCTTGGCAGTTTTTTGGGTCTTGAACTTCCAGAGTCATTTTGAGGCTCTAAATGACGATTTTTGGGAATACTATGACTAACATGGTTAATATCCCATGTTGTTCATTCAATAGTTGTAGTCCTCGGATAGATATTTCTAACAAAGTATTATGTGAATCAAACGGAGTTCATATGCCAAAGTTACGACCCAAGGAAGTTGATGTACCAATTTACCCAAACGGGGCCCATAGTTTGGTGCTTCATTTCATAGGGTTAGGTTTTTGGATGTTTAGGGTTTTCCATTGTTTCTCAATAATAAATAGGCCTTTGAGCCTCATTGTAACACAGTTCAGAAGCATGTAGCCACCACAGCTCTTCTCAAAGATAAGCTACCATTGCCTGAGCTAGTATTATTTCCATTTTGTTTGTAAGCACATTTCAATATTTGATATTAATGAGATGAAATGTTATTTCTACTGCATCTTTGTATTTATGGTTATATCTATAGTTTGTTGCGTACTTGTTTAAATCTGGATCAGTGGTATCATAGTGATTTGCTCTTTCTCTGTTTTTCTTTCCTTGTCCCCAATGAGGTCAAGATATAAGGAGTTAGGGCTTGATCTAGTTGAACCTTTGCAAGATCAGCCTCGCAAACCCCAACATCGCCCATGGGGGAAGAAAAGAAAGATGAGGGAGTAGGAGATCCTATCAAAATATTGGTCGAGGAGGCCCTCGAGAAACAAAGGAATGTGATGATGGATAACTTTGGTAATATCCTTCAAGGGTTTCCCACCATCAGCACATCCACATCTAGCAGCCACTCTGGAAGCTCCGCTCCTTTTAAGGTACGAATAAACTTTGACATTCCCATATTTGAGGACCAAATAGATGTAGACACTGTAGATAATTGGTTAAATTACTAGAAGGATAATTTTTTGTTCACGATTTTTCTAGCCAAGAAAATATTACCTTTTCTCTTCTCAAAGCCACCCCCCACGTCAAGGACTAGTGGGAAACCTACTGTGAGCAAAAATATGAAAGTACGAACTCACTTTTTTTAGTCACACCCACTTGGAATTCATTCCAGGATGCCATCAAGGAGAAGTACTACCCTGTCGATAGTTATGAGGATAAATACATAAAGTGGATAACGCTGAGGTAGGGAAGGGACCAAGATGTGCTGGAGTTTCCCAATGTTTTTCATACCCTACACATGGAGTTGGATATTGAGGATTCTAAGAAAATTTTGGTACTCAAGTACCGTGGCTACCTACACAGGTACATCCAGCATGAGATGGAGTTCCTGAACCTCTCCTCACTCGGCACGACATACCTATATGTCGTCAAGGTCGAGTAGAAGTTTAAATAGAAAAAGCGAGACTTTGGATTTACAAATCCGAAGCAAGGGAAAGGTTCCCCCAAACCACAGAACAAATGACAAAGCCAAGGCAAGGTGGCCCAGGACAATCCACCAAAGTTGCAAGTAAAGAAAAACATCGTGAAGCTGAAGAAGGACATGGGAAAGTGGTGTGAGTTCCATAAGAGCTCCACTCACAACACAAGTGAGTGTTGGGCCAAGAAGTCACTGGTGGTTGAGCTGAAGGATTCAGAATCAAATCATGTTCCGACCTTGAGTCAAGACCCGACATGAAGACTCATAAAGGGAAGAAGATTATCGACATAGAGCCCAACACCACCGTTACCACCACGAAGATCTAGAAGGAGGAATTCGAAGATCCAAAGGAGGAGGAGCACCTCTTCCATTCCCGAATGTGGGTAAAGAGTTCCCGGCTACAGTTCATTGTCAATAGTAGGAGCCAAATGAACAAGGAAAATTTTAAGAACCCCCCCTAAATTTATAAGTATAATAAATGGGTGAATCTCCATGGTATATAGGAAAAATGGAAGGCGATTTCAATAATATAATATGTATATATAATTTTTTGGTGAATCTCTCACGAGGCATGGCGAATATTTTACTCAATTATAAAATATTGTAAGATCTTGGTATTACCATGGGTTATCATAAACCTGGAGCTTAAAAATTACTATTACTAATTTTAAAAATTAATAAAATTAATAGTTGATTTTTATTTTAACCAAGCTAAAATGTTTAACATACATTAAATTACAACCTCCATTTATACTCTTGATCCACCAAGCCCCAAAAGGGATCAAATATTTTTTCACTCTATGTTAGTTTGCATATCACGATATTTGATACCTCTCGGGGGTTAGTAGATCCAGAGTAAAGATGGAT